>JACEEZ010020944.1:0-12500 GCA_016584305.1 Chionoecetes opilio
CAAAAAAAGGTTTTTAATTTAAAAACCCCGAAAAAAAATTTTTTTTCAAAAAAGGGGGGAATTAAGGGAAAAAAAATTTTTAAAAAAAAAAAAAATTTTGGGGGGGGGGGGGGGGGGGGGGGGGGGGGGGGGGGGGGGGCCCCCTTTTAAAAAAAAAAAACTCTTTTTATTTTTGGGATTTAAAAAAAAAAATTTTTTTTAAAAAATTATATTTTTTTTTTAAAATTTTTTAAAATTTTAAAAAAATTTAACAAAAAAAAATTTGGTTAATGGAAAGTGGTCGGGCTATGTGTAAAATTTGGGAATCCCGGGGAAGTTTTTTCGGGATATAAAAAAAAGGGAAAAACTTACCAAAAAGGGGGACAAAGGGGAATTTAAACGGGGTTTCCTTTTTTCCTTTTTTTTCTTCCTTTTCTTCCCCCTCCCAATAATGAAGGCGGGGGGGGGTGAAGGGAGGAAAAGGGAAAAAGAAGGGGGGAGGGGGGGGGAGAAGGGGGGAAGGGAGGTTTTTTTGAAGGGTGTGGGGAAAAACCCTCCTTTCCTCTTTTTCCCCTTCTCCTCCCTCTCTTTTCTCTCTCTCTTCCCCTTCTCTCTCTTCTCTCTCCTCTCTCTCTCTCTCTCTCTTCTCCAATACTAAAGGCAGTGAAAGGGGTAAAGGGGGTATGAAGGGAAAAGTTAAGGGGTGAGGGGGGGGATTTGAAGGGGTAAAGGGGAGGTTTTGAAGGGGGGATGGGGGGGTCTCTCCTCTTTTCTCTCTCTCTCTCTTTTCTCTCTCTCTCTCTCTCTCTCTCTCCCCTCTCTTTTCCTCCAAACCTAAAGGATGAAGGGGTGAAGGGGGTAAAAGGGGAAAAAAGTTTAAGGGGTGAGGGGGGGGGTATGAAGGGTGAAGGGGGGTATTTGAAGGGTGGGGGGGGAAGTCTCTCTCTCTCCAATACCTGAAGGCAGTGAAGGGGTGAAGGGGGTATGAAGGAAAAGTTAAGGGGGGTGAGGGGGGGGTATAAAGGGGGGTAAAGGGAGGTATTTGAAGGGTGATGGGGGAACCCTCTCTCTCTCCCCCCAATACTGAAGGCAGTAAAGGGGGTGAAGGGAGGTATGAAGGGGAAAAAGTTTAAGGGGGGAGGGGGGGGTTTTGAAGGGGAAGGGAGGTATTGAAGGGTGAAAGGGGAAGCCTCTCTTCTCTTCCCCCTCTCCAATCTAAAGGCATGAAGGGGTGAAGGGAGGTATAAAGGGGGAAAATTTTAAGGGGGGTGGGGGGGGGAGGTATTAAAGGGGGAAGGGGGTTTTTGAAGGGTGAAAAGGGGAAGTCTCTCTCTCTCCCCTTTTCTCTCTCTCCAACCCCTGAGGCAGTGAAGGGGAAGGGGAGGTAAAAGGGGGAAAGTTAAGGGGGTGGGGGGGAGGTATTGAAGGGGTGAAGGGGGGATTTGAAGGGTGAAAAGGGGAAAAAGTTTCCTCTCTCTCTCTCTCTCTCCCCCAATTCCCTAAAGGCATAAAGGGGGTGAAGGGAGGTATAAAGGGGGAAATTTTAAGGGGGGTGAGGGGGGAGGATTGAAGGGGTGAAGGAGTATTTGAAGGGGGGTAAGGAAGCCTTTCCGTTTTTCCCCTTTCCCCCAAACCTAATTTAATTAAAATTAAAAATTTATAAGAAATAATTCCCCCTAAGATTTAATTAACTTTTAAACCCCCTTTTTTCTTTCCCTTTAACCTTTCTAACCCAAAAATTTCCCCCAACCCCCCTTTTAAACCTCCAACTTAATTTCCCCCTAAAAAACCCCCCTAAAACCCCATTCTAATTGTTACCCCCCTTTCCCCCCCACCCCTCAATTTCTCACTCTTAAACTTCTATTTTTATAAAAAATTGAAAACGTTTAAAAATTATTCCAGATTTTAAAATTCCCTCCACAACCCCATACTTACCACCCCTCTTCCTCAACCCTTTTTTTAAAAAACTTCTAACCCCTCAAATCTCAATTTTTACCCCCAAACCCTTCTTACATCCAAAATTGTGTCGAGTTTTTAAAAAGATGACGGTTCCTACAAAACCCAAGTGGGTAAAAGGTACCAAACAAATCATATATCCCATACTAATTTTCAAATTTTTTTCCCTTAATTTATGTTCCTTTAAAAAAAATAAAATTTTGGGTCGTTTTTACAAATTTTTAGTTTGTTGCCCAAAAAACGTTGTACCAATTTTTAAACCCTTTTCTTTCAGCTAGTTTTAATTTTGTATTTAAATTTAGTATTTTTCCCCTTTCTTGCAAGTTTTCCGTTTTTTTTCCCCTCGTTCAATTAACCAAAATTTTTGAGTCAAATTCCATAATGTCACAACATGAATATTTTTCCCATACTTGAATTTCATTTTGTTTGAAAACAAAAATATTTAGCTTTTATTTTAAAATTATACGTAAATGTCAAAAAAATTAAATTTCTGCAATCGCTTAATAAAAAACAAAATAATTACCCTTTTTTGTAAAAAATACTGTATGTCAAATATAATCGAATCTATATAAAAAATAAATATATAATTAAAATTTGTAAAATAATTATTTTTAAAATTAATATAATTAATATATATATATATTTTATATATATATATAATAATATAATATATAAGGCTTTTCCTAAACATAAGTAAGGGTTGGCGCAAATACAGAGAATTTTCCCTGCAGTAAAAAAATAACTGCATTCAATTTAAAATTTACTAAACTACATTTATACATCTTGAAAAAAAAAAAGTATTCACTGAAAAACGGGGAAAGAGATTTGAAGCATGATAGATCATTTTGCGTAGGGTTCTGAGACAGGGGATTTAGAAAAAGAAGTGGAGGATGTTTTGGGTTTGGTTTGGTCGGAGAATGTGGGGGTATAGAGGGGGTCACATAAAGAGATAAAGTGTCAGAAAAAAATTTGATATTAATGAAAATTTTTAGATGGCCCAAATGGATTAATGTCCACTCCCATGGTTTTAAATTTGCAACTTTGACACAACGCAGAAGAAAAGACACTAATAGAAATTAATATAGCCCAAATGAGATTTAATGCCCACTACCATGAGTTTTGGCATTAGCAAATTGCACAGTGACAATGCACACAACTTCAGAAAAACCTGACACAATAGAAATATAATGAAGCCCAAATGAGTTTTAAAGCCACTACCATTGATTGACTTAGCAACATTGACAAAACTGTAGAAGAAAACCTGACACATATAGAAATATAATGATAGACCAAATGAGATTAATTCCACTATCAGAGATTGGCATTAGCAGCATTGCACAAACTGTAGAAAAAAACCCGACACTATATAGAAATATAATGATCCCCCCCCAAATAAATTTTAGTCCACATCATGAGTTTGGCATAGCAGCACCCACCAAACTGTAAAAGAAAACCTGAACAATATGGAAATTAATGATAGCCCCAAATAAGTTTTAATGTCCACCCCCATGAGATTTGGCATTAGCAACATTGCACAAAAATTATGGAAAAATTTCTTGGTCGTTTCATTTACCAATACGCCCCTGGTCTGTTTTTGAAAAAGAGCAGAGCTCCCCCGGGGCCACACCGGACCTTTCTCGAAAGGATTTTGGTTTGGCATAAATTTTTTTCCCCCGTCCCCCCCACCTTCCTTATGAAGACTTTTTTCGAAGCATATTGTGGAGCCCTTTTGATCCTTACTTTTTTCAAGCGGCAATCCTTTTATCTAGGCCAAAACTGTCCCCTCGGGCCCCTTTAAAACCCAAATTTTCCTGAAACTTCACTGATAATTTAAAATGCTTCCGAGTTTTCCCCCGTTTAAACTGTACTCTTGTCGCATCTAAGTTTTTCTTTCTCATCCCCCTATCCTTCTCGTTTCACTTGCTTTGATTAAGTATGTTTTTGAGGCTATCAGTCAGATTGAAAGATCACGGAGTCCTTTCTTTTCTTGAGGCTCACAGCAAGCCCCTGAAGAAGGACTCACGGGGGGAGTCCTTTTTTCATCTCCTAACCAATGCGCTAGCCAATGCAGTTTTTTAGCTTTTAGGGCAAATGTTGTGGCAGTTTGTTAAACAAATCAGCAATGCTGCCTGATTTTTAATACACCCCCATTCCCCTTTTTGGGCATGTGCAACCCAATAGAAAAATCTATATCATAGATTCATCGGGTTTTGTTGACTTTTTACGAAAACTTTTTCACCCCTAAGGATGTAATTGACTGCATTGATACTGTCCCGAGGTTGTTTTTCTAACCCGTTTCTCCAAGCGAATAAAACCAGTCTCTGCCGCATGAGACGTCAAGTTTTCGACATAAACACAACCATTTGGGGCTGTGTTGAAGGCCTTGCACCTGCAAATGAAAAGGAGGCATTTTAATTAAGATATTCATTTAAGGCAAAAATTTGTTAGTTGTTATAAAAAAGGTTGAAAGGGGTAACCAGTTTTTTTCCCTTTAAAAATAATAATAAAATTTAAATTTTTTGCATTTTACAACACCACATAACACACTTTGTGTCTCCATAAAAATTGGAAATGTAAGAGAATGCAACAAAGAGGGTTTCCAGAGCTAGAACTAATTTATGAGAAAAAGGTGAGAGATATGAAATTACCAATTGGGAGCAAAAAAGAAAGCAATTTTGTAAATATGCACAGGTAAAACACACCCCCACACCACACACACCACACACACACACCACCACACAAAACACACAAACCCCACACACACCCCCAACACACACCACCACACACACACACACACACAAACCCAACCATTACAGCTCAATTAAAAAATTTAACAACTCTTCCTGCCAGTAAAGAACTTAGCTCAGAAACTATAAGAACCCCAAGTATGTGAAAAAGCCTTCCTCAAAACTCCAAAAGTAGCCACCAGAATTTAAAATTTGTTATTTTGTCCCCAAAAAAACTACAAAAATGAAGATAAAGTTTTCCCTGGAGCACAATTCCTTGATAATACAAATTTTTCCCTCACAGTAGGTAGTATGATGCCCTCTCAACGGGTACCTGCACGGAAAGTATGCCCCATTTTGTTTTCGTTAACAATCAGTCATGTACCAAAACAATGAAAAGTCATAAGTGAATATAGAAAAAAATTTCATTAACTTTATAATAACTTGAAGTGTGCCAAATTGGCTAAAAAAATGAAAAAAAATAAGTTTTCCAGTGAAAAAAACATACGTATTTTATTTTTTCATTAATTTTGACTTGATGTTGGCACATTTCCCCCCTTTTTCCCTTAAATAATTCATTCATAAATTTTTAAAAAAATTTGATGATGAAATATTATTTTAAATTGAATACGTTGCAAGAAAATTTGGTTCCCTAAAGAAATTAAAATTTCTCTTAACTAAGGAATATTTGAAATTTTTCCCCAATTTTCCATAAAGAATACGGGGGCTTAGCATAAACTAGGGGGGTTTAAAAAGACCCATGAGCCTTTCCGGGCGTCCCTTTCAATACCCCTGCTTCCCCCCAATAACCAAAGCCACACCGCTGCAACACTGGGAAGTCCCGGAAATGACTGTGCTGTGGGCCCCGTTAGCTTTTTGGGGATTCCCCTCTGCATCACAGTTTTCTGATGAAAAAGTCGGGGGTCCTTTTTCCATAAAAAATGACGGGGGCCCAAGGCAATCCTTAATCAGCAGAAAAATGTGATAACACAATAACAATACTGATTTAGGCATGGGGCCCCGAAGAAGATAAAAGTATCATTATGTTTTATATATATGTTAAAATATCAAACTATAAGAATAAAAGTTCATTATAAATAAAGCAATTCGTTTTTCTTGAAAAGATATCAATCTCTTTCTGATGTTTTTTCTTCCTCCAGGGAAAGTCCCCCTAGGGGCCCAAAGGGGATGGCCCCTGGTTTATCTCTTAACCTTCCGCCCCGATCTTTCCTTTTTTTATAAAAACGTCTGTTTTGGCCAAAAAATATCGAAAAGGATTAAAATCCCCCTTTTAAATAGTGGACAAGGATACTTAAAAGGTCTAGCTAAAAATAAATTTTTAATTTACTAAAAAAAATCTAATGGTACACAAAAAAACAATAAAAAAGTTATGGGGCCTCAAGGGGTTTAAAAGGGCCATTTAATTTATCTATTTCACCTCTTTTACAAATTTTTCACTTTCTCCCCCCATTTTGGTCAAACCAGAATGAACAAAAGTTTCCCCCCCTCCTCTCCCCACTGCACTCATAAAATTTACCCTATCCCCCCCCCCCCCCCCTTATCCCATTTTTAAATCCGGGTCCGTATGTTAACGGGGGCGTTTTTAAGTTTTGGATAAAAAGTAAAAGAGATTTCACCGGGGGTAATTCTTATAACAAATATACTTTTCCCGGGGGACGGGGACTTTGCTCCCCATAAACCTTCCTTCAATTTCTCCATCATTTTTAGTTAAGATTCTCCCAAAATTTTGGGACACTAAAAAAAAGTATCCATTATAATTTTTACACTTCCCTTAACATTTTCCCTTTTGCAAAAGAACAATGATTGCCAAACCCTCACATCGGGTCAGCTTTATAAATGTCAAATAATCCATTTCATATTATCACGGTTTTTGTTATATTAACATTTTTGAGACACTCCCCTTTTTGTATAAGTGAAGGGAATCTGGTGCTTTTAGCAAAATTCTTCAAAACGGATTTCCCCCTAAAGGGTTTTTGCCTTTAAAACTTTCCAGAAACAAAATTTGTCTTTTACTTTATAACCTTTCCTAGAATGGGTTTTTTTTGGGCTGCCCTTCCCTTAAAAATCAATAAGCAAAAGAAATATGGACTTCTAAAAAAAAACTTTGATGAAGTTAAGATTTTCAGTAGAGATCTGCATTAGCCCCCTCTTTCTGCATTTTAGTGAAAAGTAAAAAACCGGTCAGAGTTTCCTCATCCCCGGGGGAAAATGTGAACAAAAAAGCTAGAGGAAAAAGCTCGACAGGCCAGAGCACAGAAGGGGTATGACAGCAGTATAAGCTGGTCAACACACCCTGTAGCATCAACAAAATACTACTTTTCCCGTTCTCTGAGGTTTTATGAATTCTTTCATAAATGGGTTACTAATGCAACACGAATGGTTATCATTTTGTAAAAATTTTAGCGTGACACAGGGTGATCCTCACTGTATTTTTTTAATGGCATCAAACATGGAAAAGGTGTTCAAACCACCAGCTCCTTTTTAAGCCCTTTTGCACGCATGAAGCAATTGTCTGTGGTTGGGTTTACAGCGTTTCTTGCTTGGGCCCAAAAAGATCTCAACAAGATCCGCTTATTGTATGGGATTGGCTGTGAGCACTTTTTTCCTGTAAAAAGAAAGCAAAGGTAAAAAACCTAGTGCTGCCCTAATAATTTTTTTTTAGGATCCATTTTTATCATCAATATTTTATACCTTTTCCCCCCATGACAGTTGTCCTCCCTGAAACTTCTTGTCTTACAACACACTTTTATTTTCCCCATATTCGCCTTTAAATCCTCTTCCTTTTTTTGTTTTTGTCACATAATTTAAAAACACGACCAATCTTTACCATCAGTTTTTTTCAAAACAGCATAACACAGGCCTGACTCCTTTTAAAAAATTCTACAGCTCTAAATCCATAATCCTTCATTACCATTTTTCATTTCTATGAGGAATCAGTTTTCATTATAAAAGTTTTTTATTCTACTAGTATTATCAGTACATGACATCTTTTTTTAAAAAAAAAAGCGTTTTTTTCAAAAAAAAAAAGTTTATTTTTCTGAAAAAAAAAAAGGATATTAGATACAGTTTAAATAAGAATGTGAATTTCAAGTTCCTTAGTAATACCTATAGGACGGTAATGAATCTACCTATATGAAAAATACTTTTCAAAGAGTCTTTTTTTCCAGGGGGTACTTCAGGGTTTGAGAGGGCAGCAGAACTTGTGGATTTATTGGAACATACAATGTTATGAAGCAAAGGATAATTGGGGTCATTGCATCCCCCGTGCAGAGTCTTATGTACTTTCCGAATTTTACATCCATTCTACTCTTTCAGCTGTAAAAGAAAAGACCCGAATTTAATATTTATTTGATTTACTGTAAAAATTTAAAAGTAAACATCAATATACATTGAAAGAAGAAAAAACATTCTACTTTAAAAACGATATTAAAAACAGAAATTAAAAACTTTACCCAAAATACCCGTAAAAAAAAGTGGGAAATAATTTTACATAGAACAAAAAAACTTTACACAATTGGGAGTATGGTTTCTGTTTACCCTTAAGGATTCTAAAAAAATTTCTCTCTCCGAGTTTCCCTCTAAATCACTACTTTTGGAGATATAAAAATGTTTTTTTAGGAGGATAGTGTATAGAATAGAGAGTATGGAAGTGCGTTCGTTTTGTTTTGGTTGGTAGGGTGGCATTTTCCCGTTTTAGGAAAAGATTTATTTTCTCTTGAAAAACATCGGGGAGGACGTTAGGGTTTGGTTAGGCTAGGTTAGGTTTCCCGGACCTATGGTAACTTTGTGTGAGAATCACAATGAGGTATTTTTGAGAAAATCTAATTTTGTTTCGGGGTTTTCCCGGAAACCACGACGAAAGAAAAAAAGGGGAAAGTTTCAAGAAGGGCAGTCACGGCAAGACTTCGGGGGGGAAAAAGGAGGTAATAACGGCCAGGGTTTGGTAGTGAGCTAGGGGGAGGGGGGGTCTGGGGGGTTACCCCCCAGTTCACCCGGTTAGGTACAAGGGGCAGGTAATTTATCACGAAATTTTTGTTTTTTTCCCCATTTAGATTATTTTACGTATTTAGGGAACTTTTTTCCTTAGGGGAATCTTCCCCTTTTTGTAGGGAAATATCCTGATTTAGGGAAATATTTTAAAATTTAGGGAGATTTTCCTAATATTTCGGGGATTTTCCCCAAAGTTGTGGGTTTTGTCCCCACCTTCGAGAAGCCCCTATTTCGTCAATTTTTTTTTTTCCCCGCCTAAGACCTCGTTTTCCCACAAGGTCCCCGTTTGGGTTTTGGAAAAGGGAAAAAAAAAAAGAAAAAAACTTAAACTGCGTTTACCCATATGAAGATTATCTAACCTAACCACCTTTAGATCCCAACCCAACTAACCCCAGTTTAAATTTTAACTAAAGCCCGATCCCATTAAAAAAATGTTCGCGGCAAGGGAAGAACAGAGGCGATGCAGTACAAGAGGAAGAAGAGTGGGAAATTTAGTGTTTTCCCATACCCCCACTTCCCCCCAAAAAAGTTTTGGGGGCCTTTGGGAAAGCGGGTTTTTGGGTGGGGGAAAAATTTTGGTCGGAAAAACTAATTTAAGAGTTTTTTAGGGGGGGAAAAACCCTAATATAGGGTTTTAATTCCCCTTTATCTAGAGAAAAATTGGCTAACCAAAAAAAAACCCAACCTGGGCCAAATTTAACCCCAACCCAGCGGGGGGCTTTACCAAACCCATAATCTAACCAACCAACTAAACTAAACCCAAAATAACCAACCAACAACTAACCTAACCCAAACAAATAACCAACCTAACCACATAAACCTACCCTTTCCTAACCAAATTAAAGTAAAACCCAAAAAAATATAACCTAAACCCCCCTAGGGTTCTCGACACTTTGGTCATATTCTGTGAGGTCATCAGGGTTTACACTCTTGGACTTGGAAGAAATCCAATGAATTTTTTTTTTTAGATTAGGAATTTTTTTAAAAACCCCAACCAAAAACGATGTGGTTTCGACGATTTTTGTACCCCAGCCAAATATCTCGCATTCCCCCCGGTCCCCAAGCTGTTTTTTGGGAGAGGGGGAGTATGGGGAAAAAACTAGAATTACCGAAGAGTGTGGCGCATGTAAACACTTGTCTCTCTCCTCCCCAAAATAACATGTCATTTTCTCCAAAAAAATGATTTGCGACGGAAGCTCATTTAGAGAAAAGTTCCCAGAATCAAAAGGGAAACAGAAAAATATACCAATGTGTAGGGAACTGGTCGGGAACAGGGGGTTTTGTACACAAGTTGTTCGTACACAGGTTGTGTTAGTATTTCGCACACACTTGGTGTCGTTTTGTAACGTAGTAGAAGTTGACCTTTTAATCAAAAACATAGCATCTTATGAAAAGCTTTTTGTATTAAGTAAAACAGTATTAAGCATATTTATAATCTACTTTTGGGTCGATACATATGAAAAAACCCTTTCAAAGAGCAAAAGAAGGTAAACATTTATTTACGTTTTGGGTACAGTCTCTTTTCTCCCTTACTAAATGTAAAATTATTTATCCATGTAGTGTATCCTTTTTTTTTTAAACCCCAAGCTTTGCGACCAGTTTAGAGCCAGAGAGCCAGCATTTTTTGTCCCTTGAAATGGTCAGCGACCAGACCGTATCACTGCCCTGTATGTTTTGCAATGTGTAGAAAAACAACAACGAAGAAAGTTTGGATGTGTACGAAAAAACTTTTAAGAATGGGGTAAAAACGACTATGGTTTCGGAACAACTTTTTGGAACGAATTTTGGGTACGAAATAACTTGTGTACGAACTGACGCACCCTTTGGGCCTAGTGTAGTGGGCTTTTTTACCATCAACCCTTGTTACCATTTTGTGTGCCCACCGGGGGGTGTACTTAAGTCCTGGTTACCCGCTGACCAACCCCCCATTTAAATGGGAAAAAAAATTTTTGATTGAACAAAAAAAAAAGATTTAAAAAAAATAGTAAGGGGCTGGTTTTTAAAAATAAGCCAAACCCGGATTAGGAATGAGGCGGGAGGAAAAACCCCGTAGCTTTTGATATTTTGTGTTTTATCTCTTTTCCCCATTTGTAATTCTGCGTTTACAGGTCTTCCCCCCAAAAAAAAAATTTTTAATCCTCGCCTCACAAAACATCCTACCGGGGATCTAACTAAAAATAAAAAAAAAATTTCAAATCCAACCCCAAAATTTCATATAAATTTTTTTAGGATTTTCTTATCATCAAAACAAATATTCATCCCGACATCCAATTCTTCCAAAAAATTTTCAAAAAAATGAGATAGTATGTATTCTTAACTTATCACTTCCCTCACCAAGAGTAGATTTGACCAGTTTGGGGAATACATATTTAATGTAATGCCTTCACTCCCTTGAAATGAGAACCTTCTCACTTCCTCTCTTATTTGTCAAGGCCGAAGCCCTATAGAGTCGCGACTGGACTCGTCCCTCTAGTCTGTAATGGTTATTTTCTTTTACCCCACTAATCCTGGGCGTAGGTGCGTAGGGAGAAATCACGACTGGATTTACTCCATACCCTCAATACTTGGGATAAGGCTCACCTCCTTTGCGAGGCATACATACTCCTGCGTCTATCCACCCAACGAGCAAAGCTCAGAGCCAAGCACATCCTTGGGTCTAACGACAACCTAGCGGGTTTAGTGTTCAGTGCAATCTGTGTGCACCCTCTAAAGCAAGAATTTCTAACCTTTACATTCTTTCTAGGGGACCTTCATCTCTCTCTCTCTCTCACTAGAGAAAGTGGTGAAAATTAATCTCTCTCTCACGAGAGATTAACACTTCTGTCATTATAATAAGCACGCATCTCTTCACTGGCCTCCTCTCTCAAGATGGTGTTAGTGTACAAATTCCTCCTCCATTACTACCACTCTAACGCAACTTTTCTAAGGTGGCTATTATACTGCCACGACAACCCGTAAAGTTACTTACTTGTAGGGCGTCTAGTTCTACACGAGTTGTTAAGTGTGGAATACAAGCCCCGTCTCCACACATTCATCATCCATCCACTTCCACACACATCACTATCCACTTCCACTCGGCATCGTTCCACACTGCATCCACACGTGGATGTAGTGTCACATCACCCACATCCACACTACCTTTACGCATCCTACATCACCCATAAACACACTGCATACGCGCTACCCACATCACTTTCATGTTCAACAGCGGGTCTGGGGTGTGCATGTTTCATGTTGCACCCTTTCACTACTCCGCTTTGGCTTTTCCAGGCCATCACTAATGTCTTTATCAGCGTCTATGTTAGCATGTGGGTAACCCGGGCCTACTGTTACGTTAGTATCATCTACTTCCCCAGCCTGAGCGAACTAGTCCTAGTCACTAACGCTACTCTATACACCTATATGTACACGTATACTCTGTACACACCATACTGTACAGTATGTGATCACTAGGTAACTGGCACTTGAAAAAAAATGAACTAACAAGGAGTTAGTTGGCTCGTGGGTAAGCGGAAACCATCGAATGGATCCAAACCGCTGTCACCAAAATGTAGTGGTCTTTTTGTCCATCTACACCTTTGTTACCATTATGTAGTGCCCACCTTGGGAGTGTTTTTCCCCAGTCCGGGTTACTCCGCTGCCCCACCCACATTAAGTGGGAAAAATATATGTTTGAACAAAATAAAAGATTAGAAAATATGAAAGGACGGGTTTTAAAATATAAGCCTAACGTGATTCAAGAATAGGGTGGAGGAAAATCCCTTACTTATTGATACTTATGTGATTCATCTCTTCCCTATTAATGAAATTTCTCGCTTACACTATGTA
>JACEEZ010020944.1:17500-25000 GCA_016584305.1 Chionoecetes opilio
ATACACCAGGAAGTATCCTTGGTGAAACTCGCATGTCTTGGCGAGTTTTGCATAACACCTTGAAAAACAACCATTTATGAGACCTGAAATTTTGTATATATACTCCAGATTTTATGAAATAAAACCAACCTAAACTGGCCAAATGAGTATCCTTCATTCCAGTTAAACCAAAGCTATGAACACTCCACCTAGTTACACCTTCACCCCTTCAATACCTCCCCCCTCACCCCCTTAAACTTTTCCCTTCATACCTCCCTTCACCCCTACACTGCCTTCAGGTATTGGAGAGAGAGAGAGAGAGAGAGAGAGAGAGAGAGCCTCGCTTCACGGCGATTCACGTTAGCTCCACCCCTTTGTGTGACGTCACGAGTACTGAGGGCCTCGCTCACGGCGATTCACGTTAGCTCCACCCCTTTGTGTGACGTCACGAGTTCTGACAACCGTGATTGGCGGTTGATATCCCTGGACCACAAACTCTTCCAAAAAAGGCGAATATGCGTCCCGGTAGACCGCACGCTATAGTGCAAATGTCCCGGTAGACCGCACGCTATAGTAGCACCTACGTATCTTTAACATATGTATCCACGTATTCATTATGTATATATAACGTTTTGAATCCTCTAATATCACGCTACATCATGATGTTATAAGTACGTAATTGAAACGTAAAACCACTACGTACTATATTAGTAGAAGAAACACGTATTTCTGTAACGTCTTAATTACGTTGAAAAACGTATTGTAGCGACGTAACCAAACACTACCTAAATACAACTTAGACAATTCATATTAACGTAATACTTACGTATCTTTAACATATCTACGTATGTTGATCTCAAGAAGGCATTTGACTCAGTGCATCGTGAGTCACTTTGGGATTTTCTGCGACTCCGAGGGATTCCTGCAAGGACTATTGGTTTGATAACTGGTCTGTATTCTGGGACTGAGAGTGCTGTGAAGTGTGGGGCAGGTGTATCCAGTTTCTTCCCTGTGAATACAGGAGTGAGGCAAGGGTGTGTCCTTGTCCCATCACTTTTCAACGCTTGCATGGACTGGGTATTGGACAAGGTTGTAGATCAAAGTGATTGTGGAGCATCCGTCGGCAACACCAAGATCACTGATCTTGTTTTTGCCGATGATGCAGTAATCTTTGCTGAGTCGCTGGAGGTCCTGGTGATGGCTCTCGAGGCGCTGCACGAGGAGGCAAAGCCTTTGGGACTTGAGGTCTCCTGGCTCAAGACCAAGGTCCAGGTGTCTGGAGACTTACTAGATGAAGCAGTACAGTCTGTTCATGCGTGTGGCGAGGACATTGAGATCTTGGAAAGTTTTACATACCTTGGTAGCGCAGTCCATAATGACGGCGGGTCACGTCAAGAAGTCTTACGGCGGATTGGCATAGCCCACGGTGTTATGGACTCGCTCAGCGGGAGTATTTGGCATTGTCGGTACCTGTGCAGAAGGACAAAGATCCGGATCTTCAAGTCGCTTGTGATCCCTGTCTTAATCTATGGTTGTGAGACATGGACACTAAATAGTGACTTGAAGAGACGAATTAATGCCTTTGGTAATAAGTGTCTTCGCAGAATCATGGGGTACCGCTGGGATGATTACGTGTCAAATCAGCGATTGCACCGTGAGACTGAATCGAGGCCTATTACCTGCATAGTCCGTCAGCGCCAACTTCGGCTATATGGGCATGTGGCACGCTACCCTGAAACCGATCCTTCCCATCGGGTTGTATCTGTAAGAGACAATCCGGCGTGGAGGAGGCCAAGGGGGCGCCCACAAGGCTCGTGGCTGGGGCAAGTTGATGTTTCTTGTCGAGAGCTGCTTGGTATGGGAAAGGAGCCTGCATGGAGACTGACTCGCGCGTGGTGACCCCCGGGAGTGGCGTCGTAGGGTGGGCGTGGCGACGCGCCCCCCGGCGTATGCCCCCAATGATTGATTGATTGATTTAACATATGTATCCACGTATTAATTATGTATATCTAACGTTTTGAATCCTCTAATATCACGTTACATCATGATGTTATAGGTACGTAATTGCAACGTAAAACCACTACGTACTATATTAGTAGAAGTAACACGTATTACATAACGTCTTAATTACGTTCAAAAAACGTATCGTAGCGACGTAACCAAACACTACCTAAATACAACATAGACAATTCAAGAGTGAACGTATGATTTACGTATATATTACGAATTTTCCTAACGTTACTAAAACGTTACCTTCTCAAAACGTAAGGTTTACGTAGTGTGTTTGTTGGTGTGTAAACTGTAGTAGATTGATGCTGAGTCACTTGTGTTTGGGGTGTCAAGCGAGCCATGAACGAAGCACTCACGCTGTCCTCTCCTCACTCCTCACTCTCTGCAGGCAGGAGATGGCGCTGTATTCTGTAGCGCTGTAGTCTATTCCCCGTCCAGTCTAGCCTCGCTCTCTGTGTATCTCTGCCGCCTAGAAATGACTGCATAATACAGTATACTGCATCTAAAGTAGTATGATGATTGGATATTAAATGACGGAACATTATCATTACGCGCCTGAGTAATGAAATGACTCCATCCTCCTCACACCCACCAGGACAGGCTGCCGCGCCCCTGCTTGGCCGTGACAGCCGCCAGACTCGCCCACCCACCCACCCACCCACGACACACACACACGCGCACAGTGACACCCACCCACAACTTTTTTCTTCCACCTCAACAATAACAACTGACCCATGACAAAGGTATCAAGTATTTAGCTTTTTATCTCAAACGTCATAAACATT
This sequence comes from Chionoecetes opilio, assembly GCA_016584305.1. Taxonomy (NCBI): domain Eukaryota; kingdom Metazoa; phylum Arthropoda; class Malacostraca; order Decapoda; family Majidae; genus Chionoecetes; species Chionoecetes opilio. Next base: position 20,275 of record JACEEZ010020944.1, read on the forward strand.
TGTTATCGAGAGAAGAAATAAGATGATGTTAATAGGAAAACATCACATTATAAGAAGCACGGTAGGAGTGAGTGGCTTGAGTACACGTTGTAGAGAGATGCCCCGTCCCTCTCCCCGGCAAGCCCCGCCCACCCTCAGCCACCCGCCCCACTTTGCCTTGCTTTTCATTTAGACTTAATGAAAACCGAAATCTTCCTATAACATTGAGTTTAATGGGAGGTCATGGAGTTCAATCTTTTTCTTCCTCCTCTCGTGACCATCCCTAGGCCTCTGCGCGTCAATAGCACATCATAATTGCGGGTGTTGAGGCAAGACAACCGACCCGCTTCCCTTCACTCGCCACATTTTGACTGTTTCGTTCTCAACAGCTCTAAAACTTGTTTGGTGATCTGTTTGTTGCTCTCGTCCTCGCCATTTATTTTAGTCAAGTATTATTTACTGCTTTGTTACCCCTAACGATCATGTTTACCCTGTGCGGTGGAGCCACCGATGCTTCCTGGGAACCCGCTGTCACTCCCGCCTCCGTGTAGGTGGTGACAGTAGGTGTTGCCAGTCCACACTGGCAAATTTTGTCTACAGACAAGTTGAAAACACTGCCCGAAACACAAAAGCCGACATTTGGATACATGTATACAACAATGTATGAGATAGTGTGTGTTACAATATTGGCGAAATGATGACAACAAGAGTAGACTTTGTGAGGCCCTCCACACACGTCTCTGGAGACATGAACGTCATGTCGGCGTGTGATGACGCCTTGGCGGCAACTGCTGCCGTAGTGATTTTGTGTGGGCATCGGAGGAGATGCCGACGTAATGTCTGACCGAGACTGTTCTTATTATATAGCAATAATGTACTGTATATGGGACAAAATAAAATAACTTGTTCAATGATATAGCTACATATTGTCTTACCAACCCGTCAGGGTGGCCCGATTGGTAGAGCTGTTGTTTTGCGTGTGCAGCGTCCCTGCGCATTCGGTCAGCGATTCGAGTCCACCAAGTTCGTCCTGGCGTGGTGGCGCTTTGTATAGTCAGTAAACTTGTAGTTGGTACTTGCAAAGTGTCTAGATAGGATCAAATTATCTTATCTTATTGTCTTACCTGAAATCCAGCGTCATATGTCATGTGTGGTGTGTTTGTCTGCCAGAAATAGCATGCTATTGAATGCGAACCACTGGCTCAGAGGTCAATCAATCATTGGGGGCATACGCCGGGGTCCGCGTCGCCTCGCCCCCCTCGACGCACTCCCGGGGGTCACACGCTCGGTCAGTCTCATCGGTCTTCCCATACAGCAGCTCTCGACAAGACATCACTTCCCCAGCGGCCTTGTGGGCCCCTTGGCTCCCCAGCCGATTGTCTCTACAGTACATCAACAGATAGAGGATCGTTCAGGTAACGTGCCACATCTATAGCGAGGTGCGCGAGGACTATGTAGTAATAGGCCGATTCTCTCACGCGCATCGCTGATTGCACGTAATCATCCCGCGATGCCCATGATTCTGCGAAGACATTATTACCAAGGCACGATTCGTCCTCTCTCAATCGCATTTAGTGTCCTGCTCACAACCATGAGTAAGACAGATCACAAGCGAAGATCCGGATCTTTGTCCTCCTGCCACAGTTACCGACAACGCACAAATACTCGTGCTGAGCGAGTCCATAAACGTGGGCTGCCAATTCCGCCGTACACAGGTTTTTAAGCTATCTACTTAAGACTAAAGTTAGGCTCATTATAAACATTGTAATAGATTATGTTTTAAACGACAATTTATTTAAACTATACAAGGTCGTCTTTTAGTATCAGCGGGAAATTATAGCGATACTTGAGTTGCGAATACACTTATTACAACCGCTATCGATTGAATTCTTAATGCATATACTGCGATTACTGCAATACCATTGTGCGGGTGCGATAGTATCGGACAGTATCACAGTATCGCACAAGTATCGTCTGGCGTCCCACACTCTGGTGATATCGGCGTGAAGGTGTTAAACTTAAAGCCCTTCAGCACATTACCATTGAATGATAACCACGAACAATTTTAAATGCGCAAGCGCGTCATGGTCTAGTCCACGGAACATTCTAGCGTCGTGACGCCTCTGCGATAGAGCCCGCAGAAAGTTAGTGCTGCACTAAAAAATCTGGGAGTCCGATGTTTGTACCCAATCAAGTAGCATCGTAAGTTTATCGTTGACCTATCGTTATCTATGGGTGAGCTTTGGTAACTAACCGTGATCCCTTAAATGTCCTATCGGAACGAACAGAAACGTTACGCGCGCCTATATCCTGCCATCCTCCTTTTTGCACCCCTGACCGCTTCTCCCCCGTTTATCTTCACCTCACCCAACATCGGACTCCCCTTCTCCTACTCCACTCAGCCACGTGGTGATGCACCCTCCCACTTCTTCCGCTTACACCCTACCCCTATGACCACGTTGAGGTAAGAGGTAGGGATTGATATTTCTACCTCTACCCCCCCTTTTTTCACCCTTCGCTTCCCCCCTTTCTATTCACCACCCCCGTTCCCCTTCCCCCTCTCCCTCACCACGTGGCATTGAGCCCCCTTCCTTCTCTTCTCCCATACCATGGACACCGTGTGAGGGGTATGGGCATGATTGGTGGTGGGTGGCTGGATCCACCCAAAACCGTTTTAATCCACTCACACCCCCACGACACCGCCTTCTCCATACCACAACTTTTGACACGTTGTCCCCACCAACACATCCACCCATTCCACTTTCGATTTATTAACAAAGCCCCGTGGTCCCCCCCCCCCTTTCCATCACCAGCAAAAACACCTGTTTCCTCCCATGCACTTTCACTCCTAGCCCACCCTTTCTTCATCCATCACACCAGTGGAAGACACACCACGTGTGAGGCACTGTTGCAATGAGGCCATTGATCAGACGCTATCGTGATAGTTCATGGCCACGTCTTTGCACTGTGCGAGTTATCGTTCAGCTCTATCGTAAGATAGAGCCTATAAGATAAGATTATCTTCCTAATAAGAAGAAATTTGATACCGTATATACTTGCAGCTACAAAGCATAAAACAACACTGAAGCAGGGTAGATTATACAGTCATGATATAAACTACTGTGTATCATCTTCAGTGGCACATACACATCAGTAGTGATGCTATAATTCGTAATATATGGCGGCTGGCGACATTAGTGCAGGTGGCGACTAAAGTGTTATCTACGGTGTCTATCTGCATATAATATTCCAACAATTTGCATCACGTGATATAGTCTACTCGTTATATATGTTAATATTTGCAAACTTTACGACACTCGAGTTGCATTACCGTAGATAACACTAAAGTCGCCAGGACAACGTTTTTTTCGATGTACAGACGTCTGGTGGCGTTAATACATATATTTCTTCATCCATGATTGATGATGAGATGATGAGAGAGAGAGAGAGAGAGAGAGAGAGAGAGAGAGAGAGAGAGAGAGAGAGAGAGAGAGAGAGAGAGAGAGAGGGGAGCACATAACCTTAATCCGTTAATTACTCTAAGTCTAAGGTGATTGAGGTCTCTTAACAGGTGGCCAGGTCTCTCTCTCTCTCTCTCTCTCTCTCTCTCTCTCTCTCTCTCTCTCTCTCTCTCTCTCTCTCTCTCTCTCTCTCTCTCTCTCTCTCTCTCTCTCTCTCTCTCTCTCTCTCTCTCTCATCATCAATCATGGATGTAGAAATATAAGTATTAACGCCACCAGACACTTTTGCAATTAACTACTAATAATAAATAATCTCCTCTCTTCTCTCTCTCTCTCTCTCTCTCTCTCATCTCTCTCTCTCTCTCTCTCTCTCTCTCTCTCTCTCTCTTCTCTTCTCTCTCTCTCTCTCTCTCTCTCTCTCTCTCTCTCTCTCTCTCTCTCTCTCTCTCTCTCTCTCTCTCTCTCTCTCTCTCTCATTGGGTTGTGATGAAGGTTAACTTGAATCGATGTAATTTTGTCTAATCATTTATATATTTATTTCATTTATATATTAACTATTTTTTTTAAACTGTTCAGTAAAAAATATATAAGATGTTGAAAAAGAAACTAAAAGGTATGATACTTATTTGATGTATCGGATTACCTGAAGATCCGTCACCCCAGAGTTTGGCAGGGTGACGGATCTTCAGGTGGGATATTCTGGGGTGACGGTTCTTCAGGTGGGGTCAAGACCTGTCGTGACTTCAACTTCCAAGTGAGGTCAGGTCAAATGGGTAAAAGGGAGGAGTCAGGACCCTCCAGTCAAGTAGGAGGACTATATAAAAGTAAGTGGGCTAAAAAAAATAGACATGGAGTCAGTGGACGCTGGCACGCAATACCTTCCAAACCATAGCGTCCTACCACTGTTGTGTGATGATTCCACTAAAGTTATTCGGTGGTTTCAACAAAACAGACTTTGACGAGACAAGACGTCTGTAAATAAAAAAGAAACGTTGTCCTGGCGACTTAAGTGTTATCTACGGTAGTGGATAAGGATACTAAACAGGTCATAGCTATACAAAAATATTGCTTATATGCATTAAATATCATCTAATGGTGGTCAAATCACACTGGAAATTACGTTCTGGGCCTCAAGGGGCTAATAACTTTTAAATGAATAAATAAAAACATATTTTTGATCTCTCTCCAGGTGCAGCAAGCAAGGCAGGTGGTCACTTCAGGTCAGGTCACTTAAGCTCAGGTCCACTCAGGTCACAGGGACGTAAGAGTGACCTGATATTCCTGCA
>JACEEZ010020944.1:30000-32500 GCA_016584305.1 Chionoecetes opilio
ACAAAATAATAATAATGATAAATTTATTGCGCCCTAAAGCATGGACCGTAAAAATAACACTATAACATACGTAGGAATAATATAAAGAGGAAATAAACTTAAGTACTAATAGACTTAAAGAATTATAGACTAATATAAACAATAAGAATAAAATACTAATATAAATATATACATGTTTACGATGCATGTACATTTTAAGGGTTTTTAATATATTGACGTCTAGATTATAGATATTTTTTAGTATTAGTATTGTCTTTATTATTGTTATTATTATTGTTATTATTTGCCAGTTCATTATACTATTTTTTTTATATTAAATTCATGCTCAGATTACAGGGATTTTTTGATTTTTTTGAGATTTGCTGATTTTTTATTTTGATTTTTGAGATGCTAAGATGTTACTTTTGTTAAGATGAAATTTTAATTTATTCAATACAATTCCCTATAGGGCTATATGTTTTTTAAGGTTGGAATATTAATCAGTGTATTTATTGTATATTCATGTCTGTGTCACGGTTTTCAGGAGTCAGCGGCGCCACAACAACAAGCCGCGATGCAGATTCTGCATTCAAAACGGCGAGGAGGCTATCTATCACATCTTTAAGGTAAGAACTGCTAATTCCTTCTTCAAATACATCACGCGTCTTGGTAGTTAGCATGAGGTAGTTAGGGTAAAACGCGTCTTTTAGTTCAGTGTATATATTGCCCACATGTATATTATTATCTTTTGATTTGATTTAGTACTTAACCCCTTCACGCCCAGATCTTTCCTTCTCTATATAAAATCGTCTGTTGTTAGCAATAAAATTACGAAAAGTAACTGAATATACCAAATTAGCTAGTGGACAAGGATACTAAACAGGTCATATCTATAAAATATTGCTTATATTCACTAAAAATAGTCTAATGTCAGTCAAATTACAATGGAAATTACGTTCTGGGTCTCAAGGGGGTTAAGTTAATTCCCTCATGTCTATATATTGTGTTGTTATTGTTGGTAAGGAAGCGGTTTTCGAGTCTGATCACTATTAGTCATTTTCATTATCATTACTATTATTATTTCAATTTTTGTTATATTTTAACATTAGTTGTTTTACAATATTACTATTTATGTTGATTTTATTTGCATGTTTTTTTTTAACCCCTTCACGCCCAGATCTTTCCTTTGATATAAAAAATCGTCTGTTTTTAGCCATAAAATTACGAAAAGTAACTGAATATACCAAATTAGTTAGTGGACAAGGATACTAAACAGGTCATATCTATAAAATATTGCTTATAGTCGCTAAAAAATTCTAATGGTAGCCAAATTACAATGAAAATTACGCTCCGTGTCTCCAGGGGTTAACTAGACCAAACTATTTTAACTCTAATTTTAAGAACATTAGAACATAAGACTCTTTCTTTAACTCTTTTTACACTCTTTTTAACTTTTTAATCTTTGTTTTAACTCTTTTTATTAACTGCTGTGTCTAACTGTTTCTGTGTCACTTGCAGGACGAGGACGGGCGCGTGCTGTGTCCCGTGTTGTCCGAGTACACGTGCAAGCTGTGGGGCGCTACGGGCACTCACGCTCACACCCTTAAGTACTGCCCCATGAACAGGCTGACGCGGAGCAACCCTGTGGCGGCGGGCATGTCTCCTGGACTCATGCCCACACACATCACCCTAGACACACTCAGGGACCTTTAGAGCAGTCTGCCTTATAAGTATGCTCCGTCAGGGACCTTTAGAGTAGTCTGCCTTATATTTATGCTCCGTCAGGGACCTTTAGAGCAGTCTGCCTTATAATTATGCTCCGTCAGAGACCTTTAGAGCAGTCTGCCTTATAATTATGCACCGTTTCTGTGAGTGCATAGATAGAAAACGTTCTTTTCTAAAGTTAGACGTTGTTATTTTGTGTTTTTTTAGGGTAGGCGTCATTATTTTTTTTATTTTTTTTATTTGTTTGGGGTAGGCGTTATTATTTTGTGTTTTTTTTAGGTTAAGCGTCATAATTTTGTTTTTTTATATTTTTTTTTGGGTAGAGGTCATTATTATTTTTTTTCTTTAGGGTAGGAGCCATTATTATTATTTTTTTCTTCTACATATAACCATAGATAATTACACATTGCCTTAGATTCATGGTAATTTGCCTCTACGATTAACATTTTCTCTAGGTTGGAAGAAAATGTTCAGCATTATTGATGGAATATTTTAAGAATATTTTTAATATATTTTTCTAAGTCAATATTTATTTACGGTGTCTCTATAGTAACTGGTCAGTATTTTAGTATTTATTAGAAAACGAAAGTACAAAAAGAGTATTTTTTTTAAACTATCATAGAAATAGTTTATACTAAGTCAAATTTTTAGTTTTAAGCATTTTAGATTTTTTATTTTTTTTCATATGGTGGCATGATTAATTATTTTATCTATTCAACATTCTTCTCATCCTGCTATTCTTTTATCATACTCTATTACTCTTTTTTACTTCATATCAACCGTGTTATTACCCGAT
>JACEEZ010020944.1:37500-45000 GCA_016584305.1 Chionoecetes opilio
CCTTACCTACGGAGTCCCCGGTGCTTGTGTGTAAAGCGGAGAGAGGAGCGTGGAGAGAGAGAGCGACGAGGAGAGAGAGGAACGAGAGAGAGGAGAGGAGAGAGGAGAGGAAGGAGGAGAGAGATGAGGAGGGGAGAGAGAGAGGAGAGAGAGAGGAGAGAGAGAGAGAGGAGAGAGAGAGAGAGAGAGAAGAGGAGAGGGAGAGAGGAGAGAGAGGAGAGAGAGAGAGAGAAGAGAGAGAGAGAATTATGAAACAGTAAATTTATAGTGTTTTGTGGTGACGAGAGAGACAGGGAGAAGAGAGGAATGAAACAGAGGGACGCACACCATCTCTCTCTCTCTCGTCTCCTCTCTCTCTACTCTTCTCTCTCTCGTCTCTACTCTTCTCTCTCTCTCTCTCTCTCTCTCTCTCTCTCTCTCGCTCTCTCTCTCTCTCTCTCTCGCTCTCTCATGCATAGTGGCGTAATAACCACATCCAAAATGACATAGCAGAGTCCTCGCGCCAAGAGAGGAAGAAAGAAAGTGGCTGATTAAATCCGGCCAGACTTAAGCTCCCTTCACACATTCCATAAACAAACCACGATAGCGCCACTAATTTAATTATTGGTGTTATCGTGAAATTTTACCACGATAAACGCCGATCACGATAGCCTTTCAACAATGTCACGATGTCTATAAGTATGTATCATGACGGTCGTAAGATGGTCAGGATGGTGTCATGATAGCAGTAAGACTACGTCACGAATGGAAAATCAACGGTCATTTTGTCGTCACGATAAATCTACGATAACCACGATAGTGCCACGACGGTGCCACGACGGTGCCACGAACGTATCACGATAGCGTCAAGATCTATACCAACATGCCTCACCAGGGATTTGTAAGTCTATCGTAACTCTATCAATCAATCAATCATTAGGGGCATACGCCGGGGGGCGCGTCGCCTCGCCCACCCTACGACGCCACTCCCGGGGGTCACCACACGCGAGTTCCCATGCAGGCTCCTTTCCCATACCAAACAGCTCTCGACAAGAAACATCAACTTGCCCCAGCCACGAGCCTTGTCGGCGCCCCCTTGGCCTCCTCCACGCTGGATTGTCTCTTACAGATACAACCCGATGGGAAGGATCGGTTTCAGGGTAGCGTGCCACATGCCCATATAGCCGAAGTTGGCGCTGACGGACTATGCAGGTAATAGGCCTCGATTCAGTCTCACGGTGCAATCGCTGATTTGACACGTAATCATCCCAGCGATACCCCATGATTCTGCGAAGACACTTATTACCAAAGGCATTAATTCGTCTCTTCAAGTCACTATTTAGTGTCCATGTCTTACAACCATAGAGTAAGACAGGGATCACAAGCGACTTGAAGATCCGGATCTTTGTCCTCCTGCACAGGTACCGACAACGCTAAATACTTCCGCTGAGCGAGTCCATAACACCGTGGGCTATGCCAATCCGCTGTAAGACTTCTTGACGTGACCCGCCGTCATTATGGACTGCGCTACCAAGGTATGTAAAACTTTCCAAGATCTCAATGTCGTCGCCACACGCATGAACAGACTGTACTGCTTCATCTAGTAAGTCTCAAAACACCTCGACCTTGGTCTTAAGCCAGGAAACCTCAAGTCCTAAAGGCTTTGCCTCCTCGTGCAGCGCCTCGAGAGCCATCGCCAGGACCTCCAGCGACTCAGCAAAGATTACTGCATCATCGGCAAAAACAATATCAGTGATCTTGGTGTTGCCGACGGATGCTCCACAATCACTTTGATCTACAACCTTGTCCAATACCCAGTCCATACAAGCGTTGAAAAGTGATGGGGCAAGCACGCATCCTTGCCTCACTCCTGTATTCACAGGAAAGAAGCTGGATACACCTGCCCCACACTTCACAGCACTCTCAGTCCCAGAATACAGACCAGTTATCAAACCAATAGTCCTTGCAGGAATCCCGCGAAGTCGCAGAAGATCCCAGAGTGACTCACGATGCACTGAGTCAAACGCCTTCTTGAGATCAACATAGGCTGCAAGCATCCCCTGTCGAAACTCACGTCGGCGCTCCACCAGGACACGAAGCGCTAGGATACGGTCCGTTGTTGACTTACCAGGCGCGAACCCAGACTGCTGAGGTCTCTGATGCTTCACCAGATGACTGCGAATCCGTGTCAGCAATAGATGGGCAAGCACCTTGCCTGGTACGCTGAGCAATGTAATACCGCGGCTTAATAACTCTATCGTGACCCATATTTAGTTCTATCATGACGCTATGTCCGTATTCATAGGGTTATCGTGACGCCTTCCTAGAGCAATCGTGACACAGTAGTAGCTCTATCGTGACTCATGTTTGCGTTTATCGTGACGCATTATGTATATTATTAGGGATATCGTGACACACTGTAACGGTTTTTCTCATGACACCTCGTCACGATAGACATCAGACTATCACGATAGTGTCACGAAGCTGCTACATAGATAACGATAGACTTACGATAGCGCTGCGTTGGGTACAAAAATCGGGGAGCTTCCCGATTTTTTAGTGCATGCACTAACTTTTCGTTACCCCGGCCGTGTGCGTCACGAGCGTCACGATCGGTCACGATGGACCCATAACCAGGACCATGACGGCGCTACTCATTGCACTGTTGGCGCGATCATTGCACTGTTGGTGCGATCATTGCACTGTTGGCGCGATCATTGCACTGTTGGCGCGATCATTGCACTGTTGGCGCGATCATTGCACTGTTGGCGCGATCATTGCACTGTTGGAGCGATCATTGCACTGTTGGCGCGATCATTGCACTGTTGGCGCGATCATTGCACTGTTGGCGCGATCATTGCACTGTTGGCGCGATCGTGGACCATTATGAAATGTGTGAAGGGGGCTTTAAAGCCCCTGTAACAAGTTCTTTTAAATGAAAATAAAAGTATAAAGCCCGGTATAAATTAATTATTATTTATACAAAAAAGACAAAAATAAATCCCACAGTTGTAACAATTGAATAATAAATATAATAATAATAAAGAAGTCCTAAGAACAAAAGCTAAAATGAGGGGAGAAACACAAATACAATAAATGAAAAAAAATACTTAGCGGCTGAGAAACTTCCAGATAAGTCGTTGTAGGTACTGAGAGTGGAGAGTGGAGGCAGGCAGGTGTGCTTCCACTGAGAGTGGTTGATCTCTAACTTTACTTAGGGCAACACACAACTATGTGTGCTCGCTTGTGAATCCCTTGGAGCTTCAGACCGCTAACTTGAAGCTCCGAGCAGCGTAGCTACAAAGGCTCGAAGCATAGCTTCGAGTGGCGAGGGGGTGATTCATAAAGAGACGAGGGCTTCGCGAAGAGTGAGAGTATTACAAGGAGAGGGGGTGTAACTAGAGTCGAAACAGTTCCCCCCTCTGAAGACCTTCGCAGATGGTGGCGAAGAAGGTTTTATTGTAGGTTGCTGGGCGCACGGGAGAGAGCATCTACAAGGATGTTATCTACTCCTTTGATGTGGTGAACTTTGAGGTTGAATGGTTGGAGTTGCAACGCCCACCGGAGGATTCTTTGATTCAGGAGCTTCGCTTGATTGATGAAGCTCAACGGGTTGTGATCCGTATGTATGTTGATCACATAAGGATGGTGGAGCAGATAGCACTCAAACTTCTTCAGCGCCATGATGAGTGCAAGCGCTTCCTTCTCGATGGTGGAGTAGTGGAGTTGATGTAGCTTTAGTTTGGAGGAGTAGTAAGCTACAGGGTGTAGTATGCTGCTGATGGTGTCCTCTTGCAGCAATACTGCTCCCACTCCTACACCACTCGCGTCGACTTGAAGATGGAAGGGTCTGGTGAAGTCTGGTCCTTTGAGCACTGGTGAGGATGACAGGAAAGCCTTGAGGTTGTTGAAGGCTTGCTGGCACTCTGGGGTCCATTTGAATGGCGTCTTTGGGCTCGTGAGGCTAGTGAGCGGCGTGGCAATCGTTGCGAAATTCAAGCAGAATCGCCGGTAGTAGCCACACATGCCGAGGAACTGCATCACCGCCTTACGAGTCTGAGGGGAAGGAAAATTTAGTATGGCTTCCACGTTGGCATGTTTAGGTCTTACCATACCATCCCCCACAGTATGTCCCAGATATGTCACTGATCCTCTGGCAAAATTTGATTTTGCCAGGTTGATCGTCAAGCAACCTGTCGTCAAGCTTCCTGTAGACGTTCAAAGAGGTGGTACAATCGGTCCAGATGCTCCTTCCAATCGTCTGCTGTCACCACGAGGTCATCTATGTAGGCTGCTGTGCCGGGTAACCCTCGTATGACATGATTGATGACCCGCTGAAATGTTGCAGATGAGTTAGACAATCCAAAGCTGAGGATTGTATAAGAATAGAGTCCTTGAGGCGTGACAAATGCTGAAATCTCCTTTGCCCTCTCAGTTAGAGGAATTTGCCAGAATTCGTGGCAGAGGTCGATGGTAGTGATGAATTTGGAGTTACTAATCCTACCAATTATATCATCAATGAGAGGCAGTGGAAATGAATCAAGAACTGTTAGTTACTTTATTGACTTTACGGAAATCAGTGCAGAATCTGAAGGAACCGTCTGATTTCGGAACTAGAATACAGGGTGAGGCCCATGGGGACAGGCTAGGTTCTGCAAGGCCATGTTCTAACAAAAAGTTTACTTCCTCTTCCATGATCTTAGCTTTTGTGGGGTTTAGTCTATATGCAGATTGTTTAACAGGCTTGACTTTATCATCAATTAACTTGATGTCATGTTTGAGAATTTTGCAAGAGCCTGGTAGATCTGATGTCAGTGCAGGAAATGAACAAGTAAGTTTGATTAAGTCATTTTTGTGATCTGACTTTAGGTGATTAGATAGGTCTTGCAAAATTACACTATTAGGAGGATTTCCTTTAGGGAGAGGAAATTTATTAGGTTCATAATCTGTTACTGTATCATCAACTGTCCTTTCATCATTTTCTACCAACATTAAGCATTTTACATCCTGCACTTTTGATAGTCTATCCTCTGATGGTCTTTCAATATATTTCTTTATTGAATTAACATGAACTAATTGAGTTCCTTTACGTCTATCGGGTGTCTGGATGATATAGTTAGTAGGTGACACAATGCGTGAAACAACGTAAGGTCCTGAATACGCGCCCCGCCCACCTGTGACCTGACCGTTGCTGCGGCTCCAGCGGCCGGCTGATGCCCGCTCATCTATTGCTGTTTTTTTTATTAATTTTTATTCTATTTTATTTCATATCCCTTGTTTGTTTGTTTGTTGTCTAATATACTATAGGAGTAGCCGTGTGTCTGTCTGTCTATTTTGGGTAGCCGAAACTGTAAATAGAATTTTTATGAGAGTAGGCAAAAAAAATCGGAAAAAAATCGTAGGTGGTAAGCGGCTTGGTCACATGTCGATTGAATAATTTTGAAAAAGGTTTTGGGCTAGAAACACTTTTAGGAGTATTAGGTTACATAAATAAACTCTCAGGTAATGTCTTGCTACCTTTCACAAACTCCGTAGACTTATGAACTTACCGTTTATGTGGGGTTGCTGTGATGAATTTGCTGGGGGGGTTTCTTATTATCTGCAATTTTCCGTCGCCTGATATTTGTTTTGATTATATTTTCAGGTAAGACGTAATGGGCGTATTGACTACAGGACCGAGAAGACGTGAGTGTTAACGTTATAAGATAGATTAAACATAACTTTGGAGTGTTTTATCTCTTCCCTCTTACTCTTCTTTGTCTCCCAGATCCTCTCTCTCTCTCTCTCTCTCTCTCTCTCTCTCTCTCTCTCTCTCTCTCTCTCTCTCTCTCTCTCTCTCTCTCTCTCTCTCTCTCTCTCTCTCTCTCTCTCTCTCTCTCTCTCTCTCTCTCTCTCTCTCTCTCTCTCTCTCTCTCTCTCTTCTTCTCTTCTCATATATATATATATATATATATATATATATATATATATATATATAATATAAAACTAGATTTACAGATCATGCTGGGGATCCTAAAAAAATATGGGACATAATCAACAACCTACTGGGTAAAAATAAAACTAGGATATCACCTTCTTTTCTTGTCAATGGCGATACAATCACTGATAATCAAAATGTGGCTAGGTCATTTAATAATCATTTCAGCAGTATAGGTAGCACACTTGCTAATAACATTCAAGATACACAAGAGCCATTTAACATATATCTTCCAGAACCACTCCCTTTTTCTTTTTATTTAAGACCTACAACACCAGCTGAAATCAAATCAGTAATTGCAAATATGAAAGTTACACCTCCTGGCCATGATGAAATAAATATGAAAATAATAAAAGAATGCTTTGAAATAATTTCACCATTTCTAGTATTCATTATAAATAAATCATTTCAAGAGGGTACCTTTCCAGATCGAATGAAAATTGCTCGAATTGTCCCTTTTTTCAAGAAAAGTGACAATTCTTTACTGCAAAATTATAGACCAATTTCAATATTGCCAAGCTTTAGTAAAGTTTTTGAAAAAGTAATGGTAATGAGATTCATGGGTTACCTCTCAAAACACTCAATTTTAACTCCAACTCAACATGGATTCCGTCCCCAGTTTTCCACTGAATTAGCAGTCTACCATATCTGTCAGAACATTTACAATGCACTGGACAATAAAATGCTACAAATAACAGTTTTTTGTGACCTCACAAAAGCATTTGACACAATTTTTCACACAATCTTATTACACAAATTATCTATCTATGGAATACGTGGTAATGCTCACAACTGGTTCAAAAGTTATTTAAGTCATAGAAAGCAATATACATCATATAATAATACATCATCTCCTTATAATGACATCACATGTGGAGTACCCCAGGGTTCAATTCTTGGTCCTGTACTTTTCTTAATATACATAAATGACATCATTCGTAGCAGTAATAAACTTAAATTCATACTTTTCGCTGATGATACCACAATCTTCATTCAAGGCCACAATCTTGAAAATATTACAATTACATTGAATGAAGAATTAAATAAAGATTCAAATTGGATTAAGAGCAACAAATTAACTTTAAATATTAATAAAACTTGCTTTATGGTTTCCAGTCCCCTTATGACTCAGCCAGTACACACACAAATAAAGATAAATAAAAAATAATCTATCATTACATGAGGTTTTCGAATTAAAATTTCTAGGGATATATATAGATAGTAAGTTGAAATGGAAAGAACATATTGATATGGTGAAATCTAGGATATCGTTATACACAGGCATACTTTACAGACTAAGGCACTATTTGAATGTAAAATGTTTACTAGAAGTTTATTTTACCCTAATATATCCACATCTTTTATATTGTTCATCTTTATGGGGAGGTGCCTATAAAACCTTCATTGACAGCCTCTTTATTAGTCAGAAAAAGTTGTTACGTGTTATGTTCTGTAAAAATCGTTATGACCATACCATCAGTATTTTCCGAGACTTCAAGTTATTAAAGCTTCCAGATATCATACTCCTTCAAACCAATCTTTTT
>JACEEZ010020944.1:52500-66310 GCA_016584305.1 Chionoecetes opilio
CATGGCGGGTGTACCTGGCAAATTTGTGTCCACCATTTTCCCGTTCGTGGGGCCCCCGGGGCTCCACCTGCGCCGCCCCATGATCACGTGGGGCGCCCGGCTACCTCCCACGGCGTCACCCATGGGTTGCGTGCCGAGGGACGCCTAACTTTTGTTTTTTTTTTTTTTTTTTTAAATTTACTCGCAAGAACCTGCCAAGGCACACAAAATGGACCGCAAACCCGTGCCCATACCTAGGGGAAAAACCGAAATATACAAAAAAAGGGGTTGCCAATTAAGTTCGGGGGGGTTTGTTGCCTGTCCTCAAAACCTTTAAAATTTTAAGTCCTAGGGTGAAAGGGAAATGAACGGAAAGGTTTGTCCAAGTTTCCGTGAAGGGAGAAAGGGTGGTCTGTACCCTCTTGCATTAGTGGGTGCGAATGGGATAAATGAGTAGGAAAGGGGTCTTGGTGCAGCGAGGGGCGGGGGGGGTAAGTTGTTTTTTTTTACAATTCCAAAGAGCAGGGCATAAAAACAAAAGGGCAAAAGCGCATTCCCACGGTATTTAAAGAGAGAGATATCAACGAGGGGGAGTTTATGGGACGGGCTTTTACTCTCCCCTTTAAAAGATTAAGTATGGACTTAAACATAAAAAACAGGGAGGACAAGGCTTTCCATAACAGGGCGGAAAAAGAAGGCCCTTTGAAGAAGGGGAAAGTAGGGAGAAAATAAAAAGGGACAGCTGGCCACAGGACCGGGCTAACGCATTACTTGCAAAACGTCCCTGGTAACAATAACAAAAAAAAAAACAACATCGGCCTTAAAAGGAACAGACACGCCGAATTAAGACAAAAAGCTTTGCCTGTGTTGGGGTTGTCTGTGGTCCTAAAACATGTGGCTCTTTGCAAAGGCCCGTGCCCGGGCGGGGGAGGCGGGAGAAACCTGGGGCAAGTTCTACACCTTCAGTCCACACTGCCCGCGTTTCACACCCCTGTGGTTGTTTCCTGCCCTGCACCTGCTTGCGCGCCGGCAACCCGGGGCTACCAACCCCCCAGCGAACGCTGCCGCTTACACCCCGAAAGCTCTCGCCATATTCCCCGAGAAAAAACCCCCACAGAACCTTCCGCTTGTGTCCCACAAAACGAACCATATACTAGCAAAAATTTCCGGAAAAAAAATCTAGAATTCTTTCTCTCCAAATCCTCTCTCTGTTCCAAAAAATTCTCTCCTCTATATTTCCTCCTAAAATCTGGTCTCTCTTTTCTTCCTCTCTCTCTCTCTCTCTCTTCTCTCTTCTCCCCTCTCTCTCTCTCCCTCTCTCTCTCTCTCCTCTCTCTCTCCTCTCTCTCTCCTCCCCTCTCTCTCCCCTCTCCCTCCTCTCTTCTCTCTCTCCCCCTCCCTCCCTCTCTCCTCTCTCTCTCTCTCTCTCTCCCTTTCCCTTTTCTCTCTCTCCTCTTCTCTCTCCTCTCTCTCCTCTCTCTCTCTCCCCTCTCTCTCTCTCCTTCTCTCTCTTCTTCTCCTCTCTCTCTCTCTCTCTGTCTGTAAGTAATAAAATGTGGTACTGGCCTGTCAGATACTATAAATAAAGTCCCAACAATCCTTTTCTGAGCCCCAAACCCTTTAAGAATTCCTCATTAATACAAATAAAACTCTACTGTATTATTTTCTTCATATTCCATTAGGTTACCTAAGATAGTGATTATGGGAAAGGTGTGCTGAGTAAACTTGCCCCCCTCGTCACAGGCCCATTTTCTCAATTAATTAACAAACTCAATTTCATTTGCCCGTTTTTTTTCCGTTTTTCCATAATTTTTTTTTTTGTCATTATAATGAAGGAGTTAATGTTAGAGGCCATGTTGGAGGGGGGGGTCTAAACCAATAAAGGTTGCACCGTTTCGGAATCAAAAACCCGGGACCTTCCGCATGCCGGGCGGCTGTGCTTCCCGTTACACCACGGGAAACCTCCTAGTGACAACCCCACACAGGAAATATTAACGATGCAATGTAGGGCGTCCATTTTCAGCCTAATCGGACACAATAGATTCGTATTTAACCCCTTGAGGCCCAGAACGTAATTTCCCATTGTAATTTGGGTACCATTAGGCGTTTTTTAGTGAATATAAGCAATTTTTATAGTTTTGACCTGTTTAGTATCCTTTTGTCCTAATAATTTGGTATATTCAGTTACCTTCGTAGTTTTAAGGGCTAACAAAACAGACTATTTTTTATATAGCCAAGGAAAGATCTGAGTGTGAAGGGTTACCTTTAGTGCCATATGACCTCTAATGTCTGGCACATTTCCCACTTTTTTTTCCATTAAATCAATCAGTCATCCTTAACTTCCTTCCAATATATCTTTTATCCGCAGTAAAAATAATTAATATAATCTTTTATCCGCAGAAAGAATAATTAATATAATTTTTTTATCCTCAGTAGAAAATTAATAAAATCTTTTAATCTCAGTAGAATAATTAATATAATCTTTTATTCCGTAGAATAATTAATATAATCTTTTATCCGCAGTAGAATAATTTAAATATAATCTTTTATTCCGCAGTAGAATAATTAATATAATTTTTTTATCCTCAGTAGAATAATTAATATAATCTTTTCCCTCAGTAGAAAAAATTAAGTCACTGAAAGTAGGATTTTTTTTTACATTTGAAATCCGGGCAAAAACATCCTTTAGGTGATATTATAAGCACTGAGTACTGTAACAGAGGCAACTATTGTACCTGTGACGAGCCTGTGTGGTGCTTCAGGAATCAGCTCGAGACATCATTCAGCACACTGGGAGGGAAGGAATGTCAGAACCCAATTCAGTACATACACAAACAATACTAATAACAGATTTCCTTATATTATCCTTTCTACAACCTAGTTCCTTCTAAATCTGGTCTGGCACATTTCCCCCCTTTTGGCATTACCCCTTGAGGCCCAGAAAAGTAATTTTACAAATTTTAATTTGAGTATCATTAGACAGTTTTTAGTGAATATAAGCAATTATTTTAAAATATGACCTGTTTAGTACCCTTGTCCACTAACTATTTGGTATATTTAGTCACTTTTCGTAATTTTTACGGCTTGACAAACAGACAATTTTATATAGCAAAGGAAAGATCTGTGTCTCCAAGGGGTTAAATCAATCAATCCTCCTAAATCTAGTTGTTTCCTGTCAATGATACTGCAGGTGAAAAGTCATGTAAACTCTTGATAGAACTGCATTATTTTGCCATTGTTGATTAAACAGGTTTTAATGCATGGTTAATGGGCATAGCATATATCTCTCTCTTACTCCTTCTGTAATATATTTTAATCTCATTTCTCAGCTCTCCTGTCCCCACTTGTCCTTACACATTCTAGCCTCCTGCAGGGTTTCAAGCAATCAACTTTTACCATTTAATATATTCCTGGACAATATTCAACTTTTAATTCCCAATGTTCTTCAGCTCAAATATTTGCTGCAGAAAGATTAAGACAAGCAACCCTCAATACAATATTTTTTTAGTCTTCAAAAAAGAGCTTTATGAAGGAAACGCTCACACTGACGAAACAAAACTACTAATTTCACTTTTATCATACCTAATCTACATTCTGAAACCCTTCCAACATGCTCACACTTTTATAGCAGTGGATAACCTTCCTTGAACCTTTCCAATTAGCTTCCGTATTGCCCCTTCACGCCCAGATCTTTGCTTTGGGTATATAACAATCGTCTGTTGTTAGCCATAAAATTACGATAAGTAGCTTAATATACCAAGTTTTGGCTAGTAGACATGGATTTCTAAACAGGTCATATCTATAAACCCTTGCTTATATTCATTAAGAGTGTCTAATGGTACCAAAATTAGAAAGGAAATTACGTTGTGGGCCTCAAGGGTTAATCCTTATACTGATTACTTCTGCCATAACATAACCCTCGCATTCCAGCCCACAACGCCTTCCCCCTCAAGCTCTTTCCCCCATTGATTATATTTACATTCTCATCATTGCTACCACTATATTTTTCCATTTTATCAAGTCACTTGTAAAAATTATCCACCAAACCACCCTCTCAAATAGTAGAGGGGTAGTTTTATTCCCCCCCCCCATTTTGAGGGAGGTATTGTTCGCTCACCAATAGGGGAGAGTAGGAATGTAAAAATATATACAATTATAATGGTAATGGGTAAAAAATTAAAACAACTAAAGTGACTTGATACATTGAAAATACTAAGCACTTTTTACACAAATGCTCCAAACACATCTGTAGCAACACGACGAAGTTTTTTCAGCCTGAAACACCTGGCTAATTACCTTTGAAAGTTTTCCTAGAGAGTATCACCTCCATACCTCTTAATGTATTTTACCTAGCATTCGCCTCCCAATTTTCTGTGATCTTGCCGCGACTGATGCCCCCTTTTTACCTTTTTTGCTACTGGATATGTATTTTTTGTACATGCTTGTCTTGTATTTATATGTCCTGTTGTTGATTGTACAATAAACCTTTAACAAATCAAGCAGGAGACAACTCACTAGGACACAGAAACCCTTGTACCACATAAAACTCTGTCCAGTAAATAAACCAGTCACCAGTTCCTGTGTTTTTTCAACCACCATGTAGCCATAAGCACTACAATGGTGACCTGAAAGAAGTGACACGAACACCCCACAGCCAGGGGCGAGGACCCGACAGCCCTCGCCCCCATTCCCCCACCGCGCTGCCCTACGCTCGCCCCTCGCACCCCCACAGCTTGTGCTGCCTGACGCCACCCAGCCCTGCCGCCGCCGCACCCAGCCGTGCTGCCCCTCGCAGCCACACAGCCCAGCTACCCTAGGCGATGTTCCCTGGCGCTGCCCCCGCCGCTGCCCCTGCCGCTGCCCCTACGCTGCCCCTGACGCCGGGCCCTCTGCCGCTCCGGTGGACACCGCACCGGCACTTCCGCCCGCCGCGCTGCACCTGCCACAGCCTCTGCCCGCGCTGCCCCTGGCGCTGCCCCAGCCCCGCTGCCCTAGGCGCTGCACCTGCCGCGCTGTCCTTGGCGCTGCCCCCGCCGCCGCATCTACCGCTGGCAGGCTCCAGTTGGCAGACGCAGCCCCGCACTCGACTCCTGCCACCCCCGGCTCCTCCTGCCGCCCGGCGCTGCCCTCCTGCCGCCAGGCGCTGCCTTCTGCCCTTCGCCGCCGCCACCGTCACCGTCAACAGCGCCACTAGCCCCATGCCTGGGCGACGACTCAAAACCCCCGCTCCTCAGGGCCGCCGCGTCCTGCCCCCCCGACGCCGCATCATCGTGTCCCCCGCGTGCTGACTCCTGCCGCCGCGTGCTGACTCCTGGCCCCCGACGCTGCTTCCTGCTGCCTGACGCTGCCTACCGCAACGCACCGCAACCAACGCACCGCAACGCACCGCAACACAACGCACCGCAACGCAACCGCAAACAACGCACCCAAGACACGCACCGCAACGCAAAAACAGGCCATCTTGGTTGCCGATTTTTTGACACACTTCGACCTCCTCGTCGACATTAAGAATCGCCCGACTCCAAGATCCTTTAACCAGCAACCACAGCAGCAGCAGCAGCAGCAACCACAGCAGCAGCAAACCATGCAGCCCCGCAACCACAGCAGCACAGCAGAAGCAACCACAGCAGCACAAACAAGCAACCACAACCCCTGATGCAGACCACGAAGTACTTCCAAGTGTGGTGCCAGGTTTTTTCCAAGAAAACGATTTCGTTCCTCCTACCCCCGCAACTAGAGGGGGAGTACTGTAGCAATACGACGAAGATATTTCAGTCTGAACACCTGGCTAATTACCTTTGAAAGTTTTTTCCTAGAGTTTTCACCTCCCTACCTCTTAAATGTATTTTAACCTAGCATTCGCTCCCACTTTTCTGTACTTTGCCGCGACGCCCAAATTTAAAAGATTAGACGTCCCGGCCTTTATATATACAGGGAATCTCAAGCAGAGACAGACTCACTAGGACACAGACCATTGTACCACATACAACTCTGTCCAGTAAATAAACCAGTCACCAGTTTCCTGTGGTTTATCAACCACCATGTAGCATAAGCACTACACATCCACTTCTTGTATCTGTTGTACCAATCACATTCATGTGCCCAAACTTTTCCAACCTCATCGCATCAGTTTGTTCAATCGGGTACTTTGAGTATTCTGAAATAGGGGGAAGTCTAGGTGTAGAGGCATTCATTGAAAAGAGAAACAAAAACTTGGATGCCACAGAAGCACCTATTTTAGAAAGCAACTACCATTGTATTTCGATTACCCTTGAGACCCAAAAACGTAATTTCCATGTAATTTTTGGTGCCATCAGGGCATTTTTTAATTAATATGAGAAAATATTTTATAGATATGAAAAATGTTTAGTATCCTTGCCACTAGCTTATTTGGTATATTTAGTTACTCGACGAAATATTATGGCTAACAGACAATTTTTTTTTATAGCCCAGGAAAGATCTGGGCGTGAAGGGGTTAAGTATACGTTACATTCTACTCTTCCTTCGTTAACGTTCAAAACTATGAGCAATCTTTGGTAAGAATAGTTGCAAATTATTTTATGTGCACTCTAATATACCTTCAGACAAATTGACATGTTGAAATATATAAAGAAAACTCAACATTCGGTATATTATTTCATCCTTACCTCTGAGCTGTTCTCACCCAGTATTCAAGTGAATTCAAGGGAATATCATTGGCGCCCTTTGAACTCTATTTATGTGATTTATTTATTATTATATATATACTATTTATACATTTATTTATGTGTTTATGTGAAGTGGTTTCGGGGTTCATATTGAACTGCTAATACTTATGAATCACAAAAGGGTGGAAGTAATTGTACACTGAGCTTATATAAAGAGGGAGCCATCTTAACCAAAAGAATATACAGATATTTTTGATCAGATGTACTCATGACTGATGCTCCTGATGAAAATATATCTTGCTGATCATATCATTCAGCTCCCTCCCAGTGAGTGAGGGAGAGTAAGAAGGAGGGAGTTGGAGGGGGGGGGGGGGGGGAGAGAGGAGAGAGAGAGAGAGAGAGAGAGAGAGAGAGAGAGAGGGGAGAGAGAGAGAGAGAGAGAGAGAGGAGAGGAGAGAGAGAGAGAGAGAGAGAGGAGAGAGAGAGGAGAGAGAGAGAGTGTGTGTGTGTGTGTGTGTGCAGGGAAAGGAAGGGGAGAGAGTATCTGAGTGAATCTGTTCGCGGGGAGAGCGCTGCCTTTTGCTACGTCACCGAGCCTGAACTTGAGTTGGCCGCATCGTCTGGAGTGTTTTGAGAACTAGGGGAATTTGCAGATTTTGATTGCGGATTATTTAAAAACGGCTGACTGGATGCAAAAAAGTGACGACGTATTGTTGATATACTCGTTAATGGCTATGATTTGATTGCATTAAATCAGGAATGATGAAATCGTCTGGACGATTACTTTAAGGGTGATAGATGTCAAAAATCTTTTTTTTTTTTTTATGACTCGTGCACCCTTGCTATATGTCAGATCAGTCTGATATTTTCATATGTTAGAGATATTATACTATTACGTCATATGAGTATATATTATTAAAATCAGTTGAAAATTTTTAGAGTTATAAAAAGTCAAAACATTTTACATTACAGGTACCGAGCGAATAGTTTAAAGGTCTAAGAATCACTAATGGGGTCGCTCAACAACGATTGGTTATCGAGATAGAGAATATAAAAAAAGGGTACTTTGTACCTATGAATGATTTCTGAAAATGAATATTTTTCTCACTTAGGAGCTGAATTGGGGCATTTAAATAAATATTTTAAACTTTTTCCTAAGTGTGGAAATGCTATTAAAAATTATGTGTAATTGAAGTCCAGCGACATCCTGTCAAGAAAAAGATCTTCGAGACTTTGTATAGTCTTACCCCTCTTATGACTTCGAATATTGACAAGTAATCCCCAAACTTTCACAAGTGTGTTTGAGTGACTTAAGTTTTTTGGATTAGGCTGATTTTCGGCTATGTTGTGAGGGAACTCCTATTGCGTTGTTGTTATGAATATGATAAACATCGGTCAATAAGTTTCGGAGTTACATCCAAAAATGTTGCAAAATCAAGCAAATTTGCCCTATTTTCACCTATAAGAACGAAATTTAACGACAAAAATATGAATGACTCTAATCATAAAAAGAATGACCTATTTTGGCTTAAATGACACCTTGTGACTCTTTCTACCACTTTGGGTTTTTGAGATAGAGCCTTTCAAAGAGTAGTATTTTTTGTCTTATAATTGTGCCTGCGGCAATAACTCAAGGCTGATATCTCATTCACATTTTCCTTGAATACAAAATTGAATGTTGAATTCTGTAGAATGCATAATGTTACACGTATGGAATAGGTAGATTATTGTTAAATGAATTTTATGGTTGTGTTACAAAAGCTTAAACATGACATTTTGATTTATTTTTTCAAAATCGTTTGGTTTCATATTTCATTTTAGAATATATACTAACGGTTGTTCTAAGCCTAGCCACCCAACGTAAACTTTTAATGATAATAAACAAAAAAGATATGAGTGATTAAATATGACGAAAAAAATTATTGTGTCCCCTACAAAATTATTTTTCTTTAAATTGACATCATTCGCGCACATTGTCAGTAGAGATAGTTTCTCTATCATCTATAAAAAATATATACCGTTTCTCAATGAAGATTAGTTTTGGAATAATAGTGCTTCAAAATGTGCCTTTGAATACAAAGATGATTTGTTCCGTGAAAAAGTCCATATTTAGAGCATTATAATCTTAACAGTATTTAGTATATTTACATGAAAATGTAACAGCATATAGACAAGAGTATAGTGTGATTGGAAATCTTGCATTGAGAAAGCAAGATTTCATTGCTTTATCTTTATTAGTCTTGGCGTCTTAGTGACTTAAATAGCGGTAATAATTGCAGTCCATTTTACCCCAAAAAAAGACTATTCAATTGTTGCCTGCAACAATAAGTCAAGGCTTTTATTTCGTGAATATTTTCCCTGAATACAAAATTGAATATTTTATTTTTAGAATGCATATAATTGTACGTATAAAATAGATAGATTATTGTTAAATGAATTTTATGGTTGTGTTACAAAAGCTTAAAAATGGCCTTTCGATAATTGTTCTCACAAATTTTCAAAATCGTTGCATTTCACTTTTCTTTTTTTAATCTATATAATGGGGACAGTAATAAGCCCAGCCACCCAATAGTATCTGTTTTTTATAATAAACAAGAAAGATATGAGTGATTAAATTTGTAGAAAACATTTATTTTTGTCCCATTCAAAATTCTTATTATTAAACTGACATCATTCGTGCACTATTTCAGCCAAGATAGTTTATCTATGATCTATAAAAAATATATACTGTTTCTCAATGAAGCTTAGAATTGGAAAAATAGTGCCGTAAAAGGTACCTTTGCATGAGTTCTTCCACGTAAAAGTACATATTTATAGCATTGTAATTTTAACAATTTTAACTCTATATATATGAAACCTATACAGCTTCTAGACAGTAGTATAGTGCGATAGAGGACGGAATTTCATTGCCGTATCTTAATTAGTCTTTGAGTGTTATTGACTTAAATATGGATAATAATTGCAGTGGTAGACTGCAAAATATTTTAAGTATTTGCAAGTAAATAGAGATTTTTTTTTTTGCACTCAAATAGCAAGCAGCATTAGATTCTACACAATATAGAGTGAATTGCATGCCTCAATGAACCTACCTTATGAAACGGAAAGACTGAAAATCTTCAAATAAGGATTTTAAGCTCATTTTTGAACAATTATAGAGAGCATATTTTTCATTGCATTCTTCAAATGGTTAATATTTGAGGTAGATATCATTACTTTCTAAAAGTATAGCGTAATTCAAGTCTCTATCATTCTTGGTGCGTGAATGGGTAGACCATGGGAATGCGAAAATAAAAATAAATCTTTTTTTCATTTTTCAAACCAAGGCCCACTCAGAGCTCGTTCTGTGCACATATATAGTGGATAACGTCAATGATATCACCAGTAAAAATGAACACTCTCCGTCCATAATTAACTGAGATAGAGGGTAACAAAGTGTAAAATAGATACAAATTGTAAGAGTTACCGCTCTCCTACTTTTTGACATACCCATACCGGGCACTAATTGAATAAAGTCCACACTAATGCCGTCTAAATGCAGCCATTTGCAATCCCCAATGAAGCTTAGTTTTTGAATAATAGTCATTCAAAAATTTTATTAAACCGATTTTTTTCAATTTTCAGCAGTCTGCCCTCAAACCCCCAATTAACATATGGACAAGCTTATTCTATCATATACAAGTTTTGAAAAAATTAACGGAAAAAAAAATAATAATATTTCATGCCCAAAAAAAGTATATATGAGACGTTATTTTGAGACGAATTTTCCGGGGTATGAATTAGCATGATATGAATTTTCCGGTATGAACTGTCCGCGGTATGAGTTGTCCTGTCACCGATATGAACTACTGTGTATCATCTTCAGTGGCACATACACATCAGTAGTGATGCTATAATTCGTAATATTTGGCGCCTGGCGACATTATTACAGCTGGCGACTATACTGTTATCTACGGTAGGGTTATTACTGCCAAGGTAAAGAAAAATTTTCCTGTGGAAACACTGAGGCAAAGTGTCCGTTGGCAAAGTGTCCGTAGGCAAAGTGTCCGTAGGCAAAGTGTCCGTACGTAGGCAAAGTGTCCGTAGGCAAATTGTCCGGTAGGCAAATTGTCCGGTAGGCAAAATGTCCGGTAGGCAAACTGTCCGTAGGCATACTGTCCGGTAGGCAAATTGTCCGTAGGCAAACTGTCCGTAGGCAAACTGTCCGGTAGGCAAATTGTCCGTAGGCAAACTGTCCGGTAGGCAAATTGTCCGTAGGCAAATTGTCCGTAGGCAAACTGTCCGTAGGCAAACCGTCCGGGTACCAGGCCGCCTTGGACGTAGAGAGTGTCTAAGGTGTTTTTGTTGTATTAGTTCGTTATTGGGCAGCACCAATTTTTTAGACCATTAGCGGAGTCCTGAGCGGAATTGTTGTGGAACGAGGCGAGGTTGGCATCCCACGACTAGATTAATGTTGTTTCACTATCGTAATTTGGCCGTTTTTGAGAATGAAACTTTTGTTCTGATGCCTGCCCCTCAGTGACCTTGCACTATGGTTAGGTCACTCAGGACGTTTGACCCTCATTGCCCCTGAATGGTAGTTAGGTCACGTTTGCCAGCCTTTAATGGTACCTGGAATTGTCCCCGAACAGAATGCTCGCCACCGTCGGAGAATGTTCCATTTTTTTACGTCGGCGAGAGTTCCTATTAAGCGACAGTTCCAGAGCATTTTTTTAAGCAAATCTTACTGGACGACATTCTTTGGATATCCAGAATGGTGGTATTTATACCTGTTAAAATACAGCCTTTTGGTAATATCATCTTCCCCATTTTGTATGTTGTCACCCCTCCCCTCCCTTTCCATTCTGTGTTTATGAATCTTCCAGTGGCACCAACAAAATTTCACTACGCAAACAATTGACGGGTTATAGATGGTTCCACAAGATGATATATGTAATAATAGAAGAAATTTATATAAATAAAGATCATAAATTTTTGTATGCAGTAATAAGAATGTACTTCCGGATCTTGCACACACAGACATGATGAGCCATTGCATCCCAGAAGGATTTTATGAATAAATATCTTGTCGCCCAGTAGCTTAAAACTGTCCTTACTGGGCGACAGTTTTCCATCACTGGGAGACCTTTTGGTCGCCCAGTTATAATATAAAAAATGCACTGGACAGTTCCAAGTCTATATATTAATATAACAGTACCCAATCTATATATTTAAACAGCTTTAACCCGTGTTTCTGAATTCAGGGATCGAATATCGGGAGTTAGTTTAGTCGAGGTTAGTTTAGTGATGGGGGGGGTCTGGGGATTTAGCATGTTATGTAACCAATGTCCATGTATTGTATTAAAGTGTAATTTTAAATTGTTTTGGGACAAGCGAAAAACTTGTCCAATAACGAAATACCTTTTATTCTTCCATTTGCATCTAGTACAAGTGGAACTCGCCGAAAACTTTCATGTCGGCAAGACTTCTCGGTTGGTGTTTCAGTTATAATGGACGAAAACTGCGCTGTCGCTACCGCCGTTACCACATACGTTTTCAATATTACTTTTTGTTTAGTATACTGTACAGTACAGGGAGGTCCCGAAGATACGAGCAGTTAGGTTCCACCTGGCATACTCGTAAAGCGAAATCTCGTATAACGAAACACATAACTAATGGTAAAATATAGGTTTGGTTCCAGGACCCCATCAATTAAAAGAAAAAAAGACAAGAAAAAAAAAAAGGACATGTTTTTCAAGCTTAAATAAACTATAGCAAACACAACAAACTCTCAAACTCTCAAATATAGGGCTCTATATACCACACCACCACACAAAACACAGTGAATTACACTGTGTGTGACAGCACAGTAGGACAGAGCACAAATAAGTCACAATAAGCGCATTAAGTAAACCAGCAAATCACTAAAATCAACTCACAAGGCACAATACATACAAGCAACAAAGACGTATGTACTCACGGGGACGCCGCGTGATACACTATAGACTCCAGAGGGTACGGTAGGTAAGGGACAAGGGAGGGGTGCGCAGACCTCTTCCACTGCCCACAAACTCGTCTCTGTGCATCTGAATCATCATGTGTTGATTCAGTCATGAATCAACATCATGTGTTGATGTACTGTCAACGATGTTGACAGTACATCGTTCACTTTTCCTCACGTTTTCCCCAACTGAGACACACGAGCTGGCTATTTCCACCGCTCACACCCTCCCCACACATCCACACACACGCGGCACATCTTCCCGCACCTCGTCTATGACTTTGTCGTACATTTTGACGTATTTTCACGCTAAAACAAGGCTCGAGATAGGTTGGCAAGCGCGTGTTGTTGTTGTCCGCCTGCAGTGATGCCAACAGGGATGTGAATTTTTGTAGGCCACATTGTTGTACCGAGCCACCAGAATTATCATATTTTCTGATTGATTACACTGGTCGACAAAAAAAAATCGAAGATATGGTTCTGGACTAAATGAAGCTGATTATAGGTAAATCGACCCTGCTGAACTCGAATCTGATGTTCAATTAACTCTATCACGTCCAGTTTTTGAGAACCAGACGCAATTCATGAAAAAATATGGGTAAAATCAGCAGAAATAGGTTTCACCAATGTTTTCATTTTAAACTCTTAATCTTTTCTTTTCTCAAGCCTATTTAGGGCAGTGCAGTGTTTTTGAGTCAGTGTGGTTTGTGCAGTGAGCAGGGGAGGGTGTGCGCGCTGCGTATTGGCGAGGGGTTAGCAGGCTGTGTAGTACATCTTTACCTACTGATCGTACAGCTATTGACATATGTTTAAACATTTTATTTTTCTTTGCAGATATGATGTGTTTGATTTAGTGGAGTCCTAATTTTAGTTGGTTTACCGTATATAGTACCTTGTACCGGGCTGTGATGGAGCGCCGTAACTGTGCGAATGCATCGGACAGTTTGTTACATATGTGGAATTTTTACCCCTGACAGTCTGAAGCAACCTCTTACAAAGAATGTTAAAACAGCTTATCTGCATTACTTCAAGTGCCGTATAGGTGATCAAGATAAGAAGTGGGCCCCTCACGTAGCATGCAACCCCTGTGTGAACCACTTGAATGAATGGATGCGTGGCAAACGGCCATCAGGCATGGCATTCGGCATCCCAATGGTTTGGCGTGAACAGAACCCAAAAGATCCCCAGCTACCTCATCACTAAAATG
>JACEEZ010020944.1:73984-98109 GCA_016584305.1 Chionoecetes opilio
TAAACTTTATTAAATGTCACAATTTTATTAATTCTTCCGTATAAACCTTTGAATTAACATTATTTGATGCCGCTAATCACTCAATAACTCTCTTTACCTTACAGCCTTGTATTTACCTGCATTAAATCCCTAGTGTCACGCTCACACTCGGAAACAAGAGGCAATGGTAACTTTTCATTATATGTGCACTAAAAAAAACTCACTTTTTAAAATATTTTTTGAAATAAGACTTTTTTAAATATTTTTTAGAAATAATTTTTTGAAATAATTTTTTGTTTTTTTAAATAACTTTTTGAAATAATTTTTTGAAATAATTTTTTGAAATGATTTTGAAATAATTTTTTGAAATAATTTTTTAATAGACTTTTTCACTCAAAAGCTCATTCATCCTTCCGTATAAACCACGGGTGGGGAACGTCCGGCCCGCAAAACCATTTGTGAAAACCATTTTGCCCTGCCAAGGCAACCACAGACGAGACTCTAAATCCAATAAATCTACCGTAGAATAACACTTTAGTCGCCAGTCACTCGCCACTGCACTAATGTCGCCAGGCACAATATATTACGAATTTTAGCATCACTACAGCCTTGTATGTGCCACTGAAGATATGTAGTGTGATGTACTACATACTATAAACTGCTGTGTATCATCTTCAGTGGCGCATAAAAATCAGTAGTGATGCTATAATTCGTAATATATTGTGCCTGGCGACATTAGTGCAGTGGCAAGTGACTGGCGACTATAGTGTTATCTACGGTAGGAGCTCTTTTTTCATACCAACATAAATTGTTATTAAGTGCATGCATAATACTTGTAACGTAAATTTTAAGGGACAAGCACGTCCATTACAGGACGGATAGGACACATATATAGATGACGGGACAGACACGTATAATTCACGTATGGTTCTCGTCGGCTAAAAAAAGCAGGCTGATTTTTAAGTTGATAGTTTTGTATGGCTATTTCAGTCTATTTAAAAAAAGTCTATTGCAAAAAAGTATAAAACATTTAGAAATTATTTCAAAAAATATATGAAAGAGTATTTAAAAAGTATTTCAAAAAAGTATTTCAAAAGTATTTAAAAAAAGTATTTAAAAAAAGTATCAGTATTTCAATAAAGTTATTTCAAAAAAATATTTCAAAAAGTATTTCAAAAAAGTATTTCAAAAGTATTTAAAAAAGTATTTTGAAAGTCAAAAATGTATTTAAAAAAGTATTAACCCTCTCACGCACGGTGACGCGATCGCGTCAAAACGGGCCCGTCTGCAATCTGAGCTTTTGACGCGAATTGCGTCAAAAAACAGTTAAAAATTCGCCAAAAAATAAAGTATTTTTCAGAATTGTGTCAAAATTTTCTGCGTCAAAGATCCACCCTAGACCTATAAAATAAACTAATTGTCAACTCGTGTGAGTGGATGTGAAATGATAAGGGTTTGTGTGTTAGTTTCCACTCAGCAGGCAGCCTGTGCGTGCGTATTGTCGTCCCTTTAAAACGTGTCCCGAGCTGGCCATAATGACTACGTATATGAAAATTATAATGGCAGCGTTGGAATCCCCGTAAAAATCCGCTTTTATTGGCATATAAACCATAAAAAGTTGAAGCAGGAAGTATCGAGCTACGAAGTGGTGAACGTAAGTATTTCTTATTTCTCTTTACTCAATCTTTTTTCGGAGTCGGTAAATTCCGCTATTATTTGCATTTCTTGTTATTTTTTTCTTTCATAAGGCAGAATAATCTCTTGCAAAACCAATGATATATAATAATGCCAGGAAAAAAGAATATACGTTGGTGAAATTGATAACGTAAACAAATAATTCGCTGCACAGTCTAGCCATTTCGCGGGGCCCCTTAGGGAGCATAAGACGGATGTTGCAGTGGACGGAAAAACTTATTAAACTTCGTGCGTGAAAGGGTTAAAAAAGTATTTAAAAAATGTATTTCAAAAAAGTATTTCAAAAGTATTTCAAAAAAAGTCTTGCAAAAAAGTCTTATTTCAAAAAGTTTTCAAGTCAAAAAAAGTATTTCAAAACGTGTATTTAAAAAAACTTAAAAACTACGAAAGTCAGTCAATTCTAAACTTCATTAAATTTCACTTATTTTAATTTAATTCTTCCCTATAAACCATTGAATTAACCTTTATTTAACCTTATTAAACGTTATTAACCAATAACTTATCAACCATTAACTTATCAACCATTAACTTATCAACCATTAACTTATCAACCATTCACTTATCAACCATTAACTTATCAACCATTCACTTATCAACCATTCACTTATCAACCATTAACTTATCAACCATTCACTTATCAACCATTAACTTATCAACCATTAACTTATCAACCATTCAACTCTTCAGTATAAAGAACATAAGAACATAAAAAAGCTACAAGAGGTATTGCATTCAAGCCTTGTATTTACCTATAGTTCACCTTATATAACCTTGTTACACCTTTATATCACCACTCTTAACACTATTTACCTTATAGCCAGCCTTGATCACGCCCTGGCCTCGTCCCCCCATCACCACGAGCGCCGAGGTGACATCATCCCCCTTGCAAGGCTCAAGGGGGACTGCAGAGGATTGCAACACGCACGCGGATTACCACATAGAAATAGAGTAATCCTCAATTTGTAATCTAAGCGGTTTTAAGATTGACTGGCATCAAATTAATGGTTCTAAATTATCTATTGTCGTTTTTTTGTTATAATTTGATTGAAATCACTTAAAATTATGATATATGTGTATAGTTATGTTACGCTATTCCTCTTCTTCGACCCCACCACACCACTACAGGTGGGGCTGTGCAAGGAACGTTGTTACAATACCCAGTGCCCACTGCTGCTAGACTAAGTCTGCAGCCCTTCCTCAGTTCGGTGTATCAGGGCGAGGCGAGCTGGTATATCATGAGGTAAATCAACACAACACACAGGCGAAGGAAACACTTGAGACATTTCTTGGTTTAATGACAAAGCCACAAGCCACAAGCACAAAGAGTACATGTATGTACGTCATCTTCCTCAATCGCTTCTAGATTGTCGCAAGGCAAGAGACGTTACCACACTACAGTCACAGTTTCCCCCACACACCACCACACCACTAACTCCACCATCACCACTACATGGGATAACGCCATGCGTAACAATTAGATTGGGCAGGTAAAGTTATATCATTATCTTTTCTTTCCCACGTATATTGGGACTAATACGCATATAATTAATGTTTTTAGAATATTTATCGTCACTTTTATCCAAAAAAAAGTTTTAAATAACGTAGATTTGGGAATATGAAAAATAACACTAAAACCGCGATACACCTCCTCACACTGCAAAAACTAGTCCCCGGTGATACCAAAGACAAAATATACAATTATAAAGCATTACAAAGACTCTTTGGGACCATAAAAACAGACAAAATAGATAGATTTATATTATTTAAGTGTACCACAAATATGTTATCTAGCGAATTAAATTTTCTTTTATAATTTCAAGGGGCAGTGATGCTAACGTTATATACAGCTTAACCATCATTCTAAAACCCTATTTAGGCCATATTCATGATCTAGAAAGCCTGCAGAGCAAATTGAACCATCATAAGCCTATATTCTGATCTAAATAAGCTGTGGCCAGGCTTAAGTATGGGTCTGGTCTAGCCATCACGTAAAACGTTATTTATATAAAGATAAAGAATATATCAACGCTATGCAGGTTTCACAATGGCCTTGGACATATGGGGAGAAGCTATATAGTATTCGTATATTCTTTATTGGTGCAGCTTTTTCTCATTAAATCATGTTTTGTATGATGGGAGATAAATTTTTCCCAAAACAGACATGGCCGCTGTTTTGTAGTATTTATATAAAGATTAAAGGATAAATAAAAAGATACTCAGGGTTCAAAATGGCCTTGGATATATGTAGAAGCTATAATATATTCGTGTGTTCCTTATTTGGGGAAGAGTTTCCTTTAATAAATCAGGTTGTGTATGCTCGGAGACAATTTTCCTCTACAGACACGGCTGACATTTCATATTTTCGTTAAAGTAATCGTCCAGACCATTTCATCATTCCTGATTTAATGCAGTCAAAATATAGCCATGCTCGAGTATATCAACAATATGTTGTCACATTTTGCATCCAGTCACCCGTTTTTAAATGATCCGCATTCAAAATCTGTAAATTCCCGTGCTCTCAAAACACAACTGTTTATCAGCAGACGACGCACCATGGGTCGGCGACGTCACAACAGGGAGCCTCCCAGCACCGCCTGATACATATGCGCGGAGACTCTGAGAAAAATGTAGTACTTGGGGAATTTTGGGTGTTTCTGATATATTTTTTGTGCGATGTGGCATGTACTTGCATCCTGTGTGGGTGCAGCGTGGGGGCTGTGCCTTTACCGAGAGCTTAGCACCCATTTGCAAACTGTGGGGCGACGATATATGTGTGCAGATGTGAGCAGCGGCGGCAAGCGGCGGGGAGCGGCGGGTAGGTGCAAGGCCACCGAGATGAGAGGGCTGCAGTACCCTGGCTACTACCAGCCGCTCCCCGTCGCTCCAAAGGTATGCACATATATCTCGTCGCCGTGTGGGTTGTGAATGGGTGCTAAGCTCTCGGGAATGGCACGGCTTTCTTGCCGTGCCCATGCAGGATGCAAGTATGTGCCATGTCGCACAAAAAATATACCAGAAGCACCCAAAATTCCCCAAGTACTACATTTTTCTCAGAGTCTCCGTGTGTCTGTGTCGGGCGGGGCTGGGAGGCTCACTCGTGTGACATCGCCAGCAAGTTTCGCGCCACGGCTGGAATGTGGCTGTTGTTTATCCGCTCATTTTACAAAAGTCATGTTTTTAGGGAAATAGGCGTGAAAATGAATAATTTTTTGTGGATTAGGTATTTTGAATGAACATTCAACATAATTATGCAAAGAAAAAATGGGTCTGGACGATTACTTTAAGTAACAGGAACTACCACGTGTAGGTCTCACGGCCTCTTGTAGCTTCCTTATGTTCTTAATGACTTGTTATTGTTAATTCACTAATGTGTCGTGTGTGTGTGTGTGTGTGTGTGTGTGTGAAAGATATTTTTAGCGATGGATAAAAATGATTTTTGAAATATTAGTTTCGACATGACATGTGGTGTAGTGGCTAGCGTGCCTACCTACGAATCTGTGGGCCCAGGTTCGAATCCCGGCCAGGGCAGTCGGCGTACGTGCAGGCCAATCAGCTGTTCATCCTTCCTTTCATGGATGGTGGAAAAATGGGTACCTGGGGAAACCTGGGGAAGGTAACTGTGGTAACCCGGATGTCACACTAGCCCTGTGTCCCAGGGTAGGTCACTGCCTTCTTATACAAGGCCTGAGCGACGTGACGTCATGAGGCTGTGACGTCGTCGTCGTCGGTCATAGCAGCCGCCGTGGGCTGGTGCCTGGCACTCTGTTAGTTGGCTGTGATTGTCGGAGCAGGGCACACGTTCTCGGGCACGGTGACGAATTTTTACATAATCTCAAACTTTCGCAGTTCTGTGCTTCACATTAACATGCCCAGCAGGTGTTGTGTACCTCGTTGCAAAGGAAATTATCCTACTGGTCCTAAAGTGTCTATATTTGCTTTCCCAAAAGATGAAACATTGGCACGTGAATGGGTTAGAGCTATAAAGAGGGACAATTTTACACCTAATCAGAGCAGCAGGGTACCCAGCAAACACAAAGACTGAGGGCCTCCGGAGGCCCTCCGTATGTCTTAAGGCGGCGTCACACTAGCACTTTTTCCGTCTAGTTTTTTCAGCAACTTTCTAATAACTAACAATTTTCTGACTGCAAGCCGTCACACACACACAATCGTTCGCCTGCACTACCAGTCAGCTGTTATTTCGACTGTAAACAACATGGCTCCGACGCCAGGGCAAGCTATTGCTGGTATACACTTACTTAGTGTATTATTTATCAATAGTAGACCTAATATCGACCTAGAATCAGTGGTTCTCAACCTTTTTCACTCCATTCCCCCCTTCATGAATTCTCAACATTCGTGTGGCTCCCCTTAATTTTTCTCCCAAATCCCACCCCGCCAAAAAAGGTAAAAAAAAAAAAAAAAAAAAAAAAAAAGTTGATGAAGAGAACACCCTTGCTTTATTACAAAGTTTACAGTCATAATTATCTTATATTTGATAGATATCTGTGATATGCTTAACTTACATCACTTGCCTACAAAAGACTAGCGGACACTAGCAAATTTGAATCTGGTTGGGAAAAAGTTCAATTAATCTCGCATATTTTATCACACATCAGTGTGAAGGCTGATATTGTTTCTTTTCAGTCAGTTGACGAATCCGAGGTTGTGAAAACTGACAATGCACATCTCATGTCGGGGTCCACATCCAATCGGTTCCGGCTTTATTCTTGATTTGTAGAAGGGTGGAGAAACCAGACTCACATAAATAGGTAGTTGAAAAAGGCAACAGTAGTCGAAGTGCAATCTCACTGACTTTTGGATATGACTGATGAATTGAACACCAGAATACATTCAGAGATTTTTCTTCATAGAGATATTTGGCAGCAGAATCATGTTGAGATCAAGGAACTCGTCCTGAACATCACTGGGAATGGTAGTAACCATGAGTGCCAGAGAATGGATTCATTACCAACTTCCCTTCTTCCTCCTCGA
Organism: Chionoecetes opilio; assembly: GCA_016584305.1. Lineage (NCBI taxonomy): Eukaryota > Metazoa > Arthropoda > Malacostraca > Decapoda > Majidae > Chionoecetes > Chionoecetes opilio. The sequence goes on from JACEEZ010020944.1 coordinate 80,651, forward strand.
ATTCGGGAAGTACCTATTAAGTTCACTTTCCAAGGATCTCAGATGCTGAGTGATTTCAGTTTAAGTAATGGGTCAAGCAGACATCTTCTTCATTCTCGTCAAGAACAGCTGAAAGGTTTTCAAACATGGCAACATTCCCGCAACGACTTTCCTTTGACTGGAGCTTGGCAAAAGAAATCCACGAAGACAATCCAGTCAGGTGAAACACATTTCTTTCCTTGCCCTGTAGCTTCAGATTCAAACCTATTTAGCTGCTCAAATATATCTGCTAAATATGCAAGACGTGGCTCCACAAAACCTCATTGAAGTGACTCAACAGATCATCTTTCCCTTGCATTTCCAGGAACAATTTAAGCTCCCCCCGAAGTTCAAACACTCTATTCACAACATTGCCCTTGGAAAGCCAACGCACTTTGGAGTAAAAGAGGAGAGCTTCATGCTCCGAATCCATGTCTCTACAAAGGTTCTGGAAAAGGCGAGAGTTCAGAGCTCCAGCTTTTACAAAGTTCACGCATTTGACCACTGCCTCCAGGATCTTGCAACGTTCATCAGGGAGGGTTTTCGACGCCAGTGCAAAACGATGGATCATACAATGAACCCCTTGGCATTCGAAGCTACTTCCTTGACACGCTTCTGGAACCCTGATTTTGATCCCAGCATCGCTGGAGCCACCGTCTGTTACAGACTGTACAAACAATTTTCCCAGGGGATCCTGTTAGCTTTGAAGAAAGAAGATAGCTTTTCCATCACATCTTTAGCTGTTGTGGTGGTCTCAAGCTGTGTACATAACAGATATTCTTCCTTGATATCACACAAGAAAACATACCTAACAAACACGAGAAGCTGTGCACAAGAACTCACATCCGTTGACTCATCCAGCTGTATTGCAAACATACCAGTTGGAGACGATTTGATCTCCTGTATCACTTTTTCTTTTATGTCATCTGACATTTCATTAATTCTCCGCTTCACTGTGTCTTTTGACAAGGAAATTGTTGAATTTTACGTTCACTTGCATCTCCAAGAACACGCTTGACCATCTTTAAAGTACATGGCTTGATTAAGGTTTCACCAATTGTGTGGGGCTTCTTTTGCTTCGCTATTCGAGGGCAACCTCGTATGATGCCTCAACTACACTTGAGGTCTGTTGTTGGAAAGCACCAGTCGCATCCAGTTTCTGTTTCCCAAACTACTTTCGTGGCGCCTGAAGAAATTGGGGTCTTTCTCAGCATACTGTGGAAGGATGGTCAGCAAATGATGCTTCAACTTACTAGGCCTCATAGAATCGTTCCCCAGCACTTGAAGCACAGTACACACTGAGGTTTCTCGATGCCATCAGCGAGGATTGATCCGAGTTAATGTACTCTTCACTGTACTTCGCTTCTTACTACACTAGTAGCCATCGCAAATCTACGGAAAATCAGAAGACAGAACATCAGAACAAACATTAAGTGATAAGACAAAAGAATGATAATGAAGGACAGATAAATAGGACAAGTGATAAAATGACAAACACACAAATATCCACATACATAACCATCCATGGACTCACAAATTAAGTACACACACAGTCATACACAAACATACACACAGAGAGAGTAAAGATGATAAACATTCACACTCAAGCTAGCAACTGAAATGTACTTTTTACAGCAAGAACCACGCCTCCTTTGACAAGCACTGCCCCAATTGAAATAAAAGAAGAATAGCGAAGTCACATCAATATTAGCACTAAAAAAAAAAAGCAGGAATACCTAAGTAGGGAATTAGCATGACAAACAATGATACCAAAAATAAGAAATATTTCACGCACAAAAACAGCGACCGCATTTATAATTGTCGAACAAAATAAGTAACACAGTATATGGTTCAGAATCAATTATACCCACATGTTTACGTGATGATATCCCAGGCCACACTGAGATCATTCGATCGCCTCTCTCCCTCTGTCTCCCGGTGACTCACCCTCCACTCACCGGCCCGTGTCTCTCACCACGTCTCATACGCGTTCGTTCTCCTCCGCGTTTCTATCACACCTACACTGCACAAACAATACAATTTCGCACACATACATACATACACACGTACACACACATTCGTAACAATATTATGTAACAATTTTTTTTTGTCAACTTAATGATTAATCAATTAATTATTAAAACAAGAACATTTTCTTTGCCAGGACAGTGATGCAAGTTTTTTTTTTTTTATTCAGAATCCTAACATTATTTAGAAATGTATAATTTGCAACAGCCCACCATCAATCAATCAATCATTGGGGGCATACGCCGGGGGGCGCGTCGCCTCGCCCACCCTACGACGCCACTCCCGGGGGTCACCACGCGCGAGTTCCCATGCAGGCTCCTTTCCCATACCAAGCAGCTCTCGACAAGAAACATCAACTTGCCCCAGCCACGAGCCTTGTGGGCGCCCCCTTGGCCTCCTCCACGCCGGATTGTCTCTTACAGATACAACCCGATGGGAAGGATCGGTTTCAGGGTAGCGTGCCACATGCCCATATAGCCGAAGTTGGCACTGACGGACTGTGCAGGTAATAGGCCTCGATTCAGTCTCACGGTGCAATCGCTGATTTGACACGTAATCATCCCAGCGATACCCCATGATTCTGCGAAGACACTTATTACCAAAGGCATTGATTCATCTTTTCAAGTCACTATTTAGTGTCCATGTCTCACAACCATAGAGTAAGACAGGGATCACAAGCGATTTGAAGATCCGGATCTTTGTCCTCCTGCACAGGTACCGACCGCCAAATACTCCCGCTGAGCGAGTCCATAACACCGTGGGCTATGCCAATCCGCCGTAAGACTTCTTGACGTGACCCGTCGTCATTATGGACTGCGCTACCAAGGTATGTAAAACTTTCCAAGATCTCAATGTCCTCGCCACACGCATGAACAGACTGTACTGCTTCATCTAGTAAGTCTCCAAACACCTGGACCTTGGTTTTGAGCCAGGAGACCTCAAGTCCAAAGGCTTGCCTCCTCGTGCAGCGCCTCGAGAGCCATCACCAGGACCCCAGCGACTCAGCAAAGATTACTGCATCATCGGCAAAAACAAGATCAGTGATCTTGGTGTTGTCAACGGATGCTCCACAATCACTTTGATCTACAACCTTGTCCAATACCCAGTCCATACAAGCGTTGAAAAGTGATGGGGCAAGGACGCACCCTTGCCTCACTCCTTTATTCACAGGAAAGAAGCCGGATACACCTGCCCCACACTTCACAGCACTCTCAGTCCCAGAATACAGACCAGTTATCAACCAATAGTCCTTGCAGGAATCCCCCGAAGTCGCGGGAAGACCCCCAGAGGACCACGATCCCCCACTGAGTAAAAGCCTTCTTGAGATAAAAATAGGCGCAACCCTCCCCTGTAAAAAACTCACGTCGGCGTTCCCCCCAGGACACGAAGCGCTAGGTTTACGGCCCTTTGTTGATTTAAACCGGGCCCCGTAAAACCCCCGACTGTTTGAGTCTCTGGCTTCACCAGATGGTGCAAACCCCTTTTTGTCAGAATAGATGGGCCCAAGCACCTTGCCGGGTTTACGCGGGGGAAGGCCAGTGAAATACCGGGTAATTGTTTGAAAAGCCCGGACGGCCCCCTTTCCCCTTTTCCAAGTTTAGGGACGACCGGGCCCCCTTTCCCCCGTCAGGGGGGGGGTTTACCGTTTAAAAAACACGGCAGTCGGAAAAAAAATGAAAACCCGTGGCCCCCATGGTTTTTCCCCCCCAAGTTTTGAGGAGCTCCGCCCCCTGTTTATTACAAAAACCAGCGCCTTTCCACCCTCAACTTTGCTACAGCCTCTCGATTTTCTTTCCAAGAGAGGGTGCGCTTTGCCCAATGGGGAGGACGGCATCCATGGCCGGGGTAACTGGGGAAAACCTGTGGACGGTCCCCCACAGCCCCCCCATGGCCCCCTTAAATTTTAGCCATACCCCCCTTAAATTCTTGCCAGGCCCCCCAGGTTGGAACCCTGAGTCCCTAGATATAAAAGCCCTAGAATATAAAGGCCCCCTTTTTGGTTTGTAAAAGCCCTGGTCGGGTGGGCCCCAGAGACAAGTTTGGGGGGGCCCAACGCGAGAAATTCAACGAAAAATTTCTTCTGAGCTACGTGTTCCACGGGTTTTTGCTTAATTTTTAAATTAAGTCTTTAAGATTTGGGAAAAAAAATTTTGGGAGTATGTCCTAAAAAAGAAACACAACGACCCTTGACAGAGACCTACAAAGGGGATACAAAAACAAAAAAAGGCCCAAAAAGAAGAAGAAGAAGAAGAAAAAATCGAGCTAAAATCCCGAGGGGCCCTGTTGGCTGTTATATAAAACCGGGCCTTTTTTAAAAGTATCCTAAAATGTCCCAAATAGCATTAAATTTTTTTAAATTTTTAAAAGTTTTGAATTAAAATTTTCCCAAAAAAAACCCCCAAAATTTAAAAAAATTCGAAAAATTTTTTAAAGTAATCACTATGGATTTTGTTTTGACTAAAAAAAGTTGTCTTAAACTTTCCATATGAAGACGACACGATGTCTTGACTCAGATTTGACTAAATTCAGAGGGAATAACTAGTCAAGCCCCAAAAAAAAAAAACCCAAAAGGGGAGATCGTCCTAACAGGGGAAAAAAGTGCTAGGTGACGCCGCCTTTACCGGCGGCCCGACGAAAAGTGTACGACGTAGGGCCGCTGGGTTTTTGCTCAGAGGCCACCGGGGGGCCCCGCTCCAGCGTCCCCCCTTTAGGGCATAACCATTTGCGCTTATTTTAAACTGATTGAGGAAATTTTATGGTTATAATTTCTAAGAATTGCGTTTATAAATGTTTTAAGGGGTATTGCAAAACCCATTGCCGTTAATAGACTAAAGGGCTGTTAACATTATAAAAACTTTACTATATCGCAATATACTTAGAAGATAACCAAAAATTTTTCCTATGTCGTTTCCAGAAACAGAGAAGGGATCATAATGCTAGGGAATTGTTTTTTCAAAAAGTACAAAAACATTTTCGTTTTTTGGTTTTTACATCTGGTGTAAAAAAAAGCCATGTAGAAAAATATTTGGGTGCGGCGAACCCCATAACACATCCACCCACTTGTGCGTTTTCCCACTAAAAGATTTCACTCACTGACACAACGCTGGCCAGGAATTCCCAAAAAAAAACTGTCGTACGCAATCTTTATATTATTCAGTTATTTTTGTATAAAAGGAGCGAAAAATGTTTAAACTAAGTTTCATTATGTTTTTCGACTGGTTAAAGGGGGGACAATTTAGGGTTTTTTTGGGTTTTTAACCCTTGGTAATGGCAATCGTTTTTTTTTTTTTCCCTTTGGGGAGTTTAGTGCATTTCCCTCAATTTGGGGGTACCCGGGGGGGCGCTCGCTCGCCCGCTTTACAACGCCCCTCCTGGGGGTACCACGCGCGAGTTCCCCTGCAGGTCCTTTCCCATACCAAACGCTCTCGACAAGAAACATCAAATTTCCCCCCGCCAGAGCCTTGGGGCCCCCCGCCTCCCCCACGCAGATTGTCTCTTACAGATACAACCCCATGGGAAGGGTCGGTTTCAGGGGAGGTGCACATGCCATATAGCCCGAAATTGGCGCTGACGGACTATGCGGGTAATAGGCTCGATTCAGTCTCACGGTGCAATCGCTGATTTGACACATAATCATTCCAGCGATTACCCCATGATTCTGCGAAGACACTTATTACCAAAGGCATTGATTCGTCTCTTCAAGTCACTATTTAGTGTCCATGTCTCACAACCATAGAGTAAGGACAGGGTCACAAGCGACTTGAAGATCCGGATCTTTGTCCTCCTCCCACAGATACCGACAACCCCAAAATTTACTCCCGTGAGCGAGTCCCATGACACCGTGGGCTTTTGCCAATCCGCCGTAAGATTTCTTGACGTGACCGCCGTCATTATGGACTGCGCTACCAAGGTATGTAAAACTTTCCAAGATCTCAATGTCCTCGCCACTCGCAGAAAAGACTGTACTGCTTCATCTAGTAAGTCTCCAAAAACATGGACCTTGGTCTTGAGCCAGGAGACCTCAAGTCCAAAGGCTTGCCCCCTCGTGCAGCGCCCCAAGGGCCATCACTAGGACCTCCAGCGACTCAACAAAGATTACTGCATCATCGGCAAAAAACAAGATCAGTGATCTTGGTGTTGGCGACGGATTGCTCCACAATCACTTTGATCTACAACCTTGTCCAATACCCAGTCCATACAAGCGTGAAAAGTGATGGGGCAAGGACACACCCCTTGCCTCACTCCTGTATTCACAGGAAAGAAGCTGGATACACCTGCCCCACACTTCACAGCACTCTCAGTCCCAGAATACAGACCATTTATCAAACCAATAGTCCTTGCAGGAATCCCTCGAAGTCGCAGAAAAATCCCAGAGTGGGCTCCCCGATGCATGAGTTTAAACGCCTTTTTGAGATCAACATAGGCTGCAAGCATCCCCTATCGAAACTACGTCGGCGTTCCACCAGGGCGCGAAGCGCTAGGATCGGTCCGTTTTTGAAATTACCAGGCGTTTAAACCCAGACTGCTGAGGTCTCTGGGCCGACATAAACAAAAGATAAGTATTTTTAAGCGTACTTAACAGACGAAAATTGCTGATTTACACTTAAATATTTAAGAAAAATGCTTAAGTAATTTTAAACCAAAAAAGCTTATCCGATTTAAGTATGCTTAACAGGCACCAAAGTTAAGTGTCCTTCTTGGGCATGCTCAAGTCTTCTCCAGCCCCTCAAGTCTTCACTAGGCCCAAAATGGACGCACAAAAACAAGGAAAAACCCTCCGAGGTCAAAAATGTACAGGGCCTAGAAAGACGTTATGGATATGTATGATGATGCTTTACCTTATTAAAAGGTACAGGCTGGATCGCGAAGGAATAATATGCAGTTTCGGGAAATATGCAGTTTCGGGAAAATATGCAATTTAGGGAAAAATATGCAGTTGCGGAAAAATATGCAGTTCCGGGAAAATATGCAGTTTCGGGAAAAATATGCAGTTTCGGGAAAATATGCAAGTTCCGGGAAAAATATGCATGCGGGAAAATATGCAGGTTCTGGGAAAATATGCAGTTTCGGGAAAATATGCAGTTTCGAGAAAAAGTGTAGTTTATGACTTGCAAGATTTTTAAGAGAAAGTTTGAGTTTTTTAGCTTAATATGTGATGCTTTCCCTAATGGAGATAGTTTTTTTACTGAAACAAGCCTAAAAAAAGTGAGTGTTTTGCAATTCGAAGAAGTGATGAAAAATTTTTCTACTAAAAAAACTTTTTAGAGGTTTCGACGGGAAAAAAAACACTGCTTTTGCAAAAACATCAAATATTAACCTAATCAAACCATCAAACTAACCTGATATAACTTTACTAACAAACCTTTAACTATATCGGTAATAATGGAGGAGGTTTACGTTCGTTTTCAGAGACCCCAACTATTTTTCTTGGCCTACAATAGGTGCTTGTTTAATGGTGCTAGTTTCATTTTGCGGCAAACCTCAAAAAAAAAAAAAAAAAAAAATGAAACCTAACCTACCTTGTTTTAATGAAACCTAACCTAACCTTACAGATTTTAAAGAAACCTAACCTGACCTACAAGATTTAAAGAAACCTAACCTGACCTAACCTTACGGGTTTTTAAAAAAAACCTAACCTAACTTAACCAAAAAATATACTTATTTTTTTTTTTTTTTTTTGGTTTGCGAAAAAATTGAAACTAGCACCATTAGAACAAGCACCTTTTGTAGGCCAGAGAAAAATATTTGGTGTCTGAAAACGACCGTGAAACTCGTCATTATACCCCCTAACTCTCTAACTAACCCTAACCAAACTTAATCTAAATATTAGCCTTTTTAATTTCCGACAGCGGAATACAGGTTAGAAATTTTCCCTTATGGTGGAGAACGAAACGTTTAGTTTTTAAAAAACACCAATCATATATGTTTTAAACTGCACATATACCGTCACAAGTCATTATATTACCCATTTGGTACATTTTCGTTATTGGACACCACTGATTTCTAGGTAGAGTCTTTGCTTACCTGAAATTTTTTGTGTGTTTTGTTTTTAATCGGGTAAAATTCTAGAGTCCTATCCCGCCCCTTATTAGTGTTTTTTTTTCTCTCCAGACCTTCACAGATCCCTACACTTTACCTCTAAAACGTAATTATGAAGGGGGGAGAGATACCCCCAACCAGCCTAAACCAAACCCCCCTTGGAACTAAAAAAAAAAAGTTAATCGCTATAACCTAAACCTACCTCTTAGCGAGCACCCCCCCTAAAAAGAAAAATACTAACCTAACCTCAATTAAAACTTTTAACCAACCCTGGTAAAATTTTCAAGTCCTTTCCCGCCTTAGATCTCGCATGGAGATTATTGGCAAGGGTTAGGCTTAGGTTTATAGTGAGGTTAGGTTAGGTACTATTTTGGTAATTTAATTTCCCAACCAGGAATGAGTATCAGGTTAGAAGTGCTCTTTTCCCATGATTTTTTATGTATTAAGAATGATAGTCACATTAAAGATCGTCGGATGTATACAATTACAACTCGTCCATGTATTGTATTAAGCAGCAGTTTTACCATTGTAAAGATTTAACGGAGAGATTTTACAAGAATAAGTAGGTCATTCCCGTACACTATCAATTATATATTGTATGTATTTTCAGCCTTTTATCATCCTATAAGAGTTTTACCGGATATTATTTTACGTCATCACATAATCTAACTACCACCGAATAAAAACTCCTTTCCAAATTTCCCCCCCCGCATTCCGACGGGTCCTAGGATTGTTAGGGAGGTGGATAAATGCAAAATGAGCATTTCGGACGATTTTTAATGTTACCATCATTCTTAACACATCAAAATGTATAGAAAAAAGAGCACGCTCTATCCGTTATCTTTATTTTTAACTAAACCTAACCGTTTCTGGCTGAAATAACATTCAGCTATGTAAGTACATTTTTTAGCTTTTTAGTGCTCAATATCGAAATTATACCACCATTTAGTGGGTCCAGAAATGCATTTATTTTAAAGCAGCTACAGTCCAATTATTTGCCCATTTGTATTCCTGTATACATCCTGCCTTATGCCTTGATACAGATACCCCAAAGGGACAAAATGTATCTACAAATTTACCGTGTATTATTGGGTTACTATTGAAAATCAAGTAATTTTCGTATAGAAATGTTTGGTGGTAATCAGATATAAACACTTGTTTAGAGGCAACTATGATAGCCACCCAAATGGGCCAGTAGGGGAAGCTAAAGCATTTGATGAATGCCGTTGAAAGGGATATGAAATGACCCCAACTAAAGGGGTCCTTTTAAAAAATTTTCAGTCCTGCGTACACGGGATCAAGGATATTAGAAAGATATTTTAATATCCTTGCACGGATGGACTTGCCAAGTAACACAAACCTCGATTTCCCCGGGCCTCGATTTCCCGGATATCGGATTTGCCGGACAAAATCCCGAGGTCCGGGGATATATCAGTCTCGGACAAGTTTTTTTTTTTTTTTTTTTTTTTTTTTTTTTTTTTTTTTTTTTCATTGAAATGCCTGGTCCTGTTCGTAAATTGACCAAGTCGTCCGGCGGTCCCAGCGTCTCTTGTCACCCCCGGTTTAGTTGTCCGCGCCTCCTGCCAGGTGGGCAGCATGCTCAGCGGTCGTATTGTTTACATTTGGGCAACGACACTCACGGTTCACCTGCACAGCCTCCGTTAGTCCCCTGACCCCCACTGCCCCTGGTGCAGGAACGTCTCTTGAGACTATTTTAAAACTTTCTGCTGCCTCCCGCCAGGTGGCTGCATGCTCAGCGGACGTAAAAGTCCGCGGCGGGGGTAGTTTATATTGTCGGTTGCCGGACAGTAAATATAGAGTAGGATAAACGTCCGGGGATGGGTAATGGCATCGGACTTTTTTTTTTTTTTTTTTTTTTTTTTTTTTTTTATGCTTGCGATTCCCGGACTTTTGCGGTTCCCGGGCCAGTGCTCCCCCCTATTAGTCCCGGGGAAAACGAGGGTTTGTGTGTTTTAAACAAATGTGGCGCCACCCTGCAGTGCGCTCCGAAACAAAAATCATAATTTGCCCTCCTTGAAATATCAAAATTTTGGTCCATACTTTCATCACAAATTCATATTTCCTTCCATTTACGTTGTTAACATATGAACTTCAACCATATATACGGTAACAACTGACAATTATTATAATTTAAAAGGTCCTCTCTTTTGCACTATCCTGTTTTCATACTTTGATGATTTACTTAAGTTTTCCTTAAAAATTCTTACTTAGCGAGCACTGAGCATAAGCTGGAAGGTACACTTAACCAGTTTGTCTCAGTAAAGTACTCCAGCACAGGAACTAAGTGTAAGTCCTCCTTACACTTAAGTATTTTTTTATTATGTCGGCCCTGATGCTTCACCAGATGACTGCGAATTCGTGTCAGCAATGGATGGGCAAGCACCCTTAGGGGGGCTACTCGCGAGGTATTTTACCTCAAGAATTTTGAAAAAAACTTGGTCCATCTTGATTTGATTCTGTCCTCGCAGCGCGCTTTGGAGCATGTTTCGGACTTGACATGAGGCGAATTTTGGTGAAGAAGCCGTAAGAAGCCGGCCTCTTGCAGCTTGCGTTTTCTGTTATGGCGAGGCACTTTTAAGAAGCCGGCTTCTTACGGATTGGCCCAGCTGGTCAAGCCGTAAGAAGCCATAAGAAGCGAGAGCCAGGGCTCGCTTACCACGGCTTCTTCCGCTTGTTGCCGTGACGTCAGAGATAACAACAAATATGGCGGGGAGGGCAGAGATTCTGACACAGTGAGTATCGGCGTAGAAATACTGTAATTACAGATAACAGGACACAAGTAAACACATAGATGTACATTCAGAAGCATGGACATACCTTAAGACCACGAACAAGAATATACAAGGTTAATGACACCACAGGACAACTTTAAAAACTGGTGAAAGAATGATCATGTCTTATCAGGCTGACGATAGGGCCTAGCTGCGACGTAGTAGTTTTTGCTGAATTTCACTGATAATATGCAGAAATTACCCTGATTTGAAACATTTAGTAGCACGGGGCTTAACTTTCGGACCACACTAATAGAGCTAAAATGGAATGACATGGTGATAGGGAGGGGTTGTCGGGTGAAATCACTCGAGTCTTTTAACTTAACACAAGACGTTGTTTTTCTAATTTTATAATTATGCAATCAAAACCGGGACCGGAAAACGTTTTCGCTGATTCATTATGCTCCAACTTTGGTTCTTAGAGATCTCTCACACTGTTTGAGAACGTTGAAAATTTTGGGAAAACTCGCCGACGGAGACGAGAGTACCAAAAAACCTTCACCATCATCCGAATTCCACCACAAAACATTGCAAGATATCTTAAGTATGCATTACATTACTTTTGAACGGACATGAACAATATTAATGTGTAGGTAGAAGTGCTGATAGGTATTGTGGAAATGACTAGCATTGCGTTGAGGGAAAATCTTAAGAAAAAGGGCTCCACGGTAAGCTGACCAAATGTTGGCCTCTAGTGTTATACTTACTGTCCTTAACACATTTTTTTAGATTTTAATGAGTCCCGTTTCCTTACTTTGCTACATGGCCGATATTAAAATTTCGGTTCTTGAAAAAAAAACTAAGTCCAGTAGGGTTAGGTCAAGGTCAGGTTAGGTTAGTGCACACCCCGATGGGCTCGAGGGGGGGTGCTGGGTTAGGTCTGTAGAGTTTTGTCATCTTTAGAATAAAGGCTCAACCTCCTATTTTTCTTCTTTATAGACAACAAGCTGGGGACATGGTGGAAACCGGGGTTTTTGGGTGGGGGGAGCACACATATAAGGGAAATATGGCCCCGATAAAGTCTAGGGAACTAGGGAAATTTCCCTAGTTTATTGATTTTTTTTTGTGGGGCCATATTTCCCTTATTGTGGCCCCCCCACCCAAAAAACCCCGGTTTCCACCATGCCCCAAGCTTGTTGGCTATAAAAAGGGAAGATAGGGGTGGAGCCCTTGTTCTTAAGATTTACCATTATAAAATATATATACCGTATTTGCCGGCGCATAAGACGCACCTCCGCATGAGACCCCACCCCTATTTTCCCAAAAAGGGTTTTTGAGGAAAAAAAAAATTTTGGTTTTTTTGTGGGGGAAAAAAAAATGTAAATTTATCAATATTTATTAAAAAAAAAGGATTGTAGGGGAAAGCAAATGATTATGAGCATGTACCTAAATACAATATTCACAGTGCATTGAATGTGAATGAAAAATTATACTGTACGTAGTTAAAAATGTTAAAGGGAATGACAGGGTAACCAATATCGGTCATAATATATTGCAGGATCCCCCCACAAATTGATATTCTAATATTTTGCTACCTATGACATTATAGCTTAGATTAATGTAGTAGGTATGCCTTTGTTCCCTTTTCTGCTATGTGTTTAGACTTTGTGGAAAATGTGCAGTATTTTTTATTGGGTATTATTTGGTGGGTGGGTTTTCAAAAGTCCAAGGACTCTTACCTCAATCATCGTGTAGCTTTCTTCATTCTGAGTATTTTGAGCCCCATTTCCATGGCGCAATAAAATAATGATGGCATTACACGTAATACCGAAAATCTACCGTTATTTCAGGCAAAAAGTAAAGTTAGGTTAAATCAGATTAGGTTGGGTTTAGAGGTGGGGTTTGGTTTAGTAAACAGATGATATAGAGAAAAAAAAAAACGAGAATTAAACAATTAACTATGGCAGTATGAAAACGTAGCAATGTTTGCGGGGGGGGACCTGAAGGGGCAGGTTGCCCACCCCCCCACACTTTACACATATAAATAAACATTGTTTTCGACAAAAACGAGAGCCAGATTAATTCAAAACACATCAAAACTATTCAGGAGGATTAAGTTTGGGGCCTCGAAATCGGTGGTTGCCCAATAAATACAAATTACAAAGATATTTAGGTAACACCTATAAGGTAACCATCTCTCCCTTGTTGTATTTTTTGTAATTGTGAAGGGCACCATTGTCGGATCGACGATATTAGCCCTGGTTTACACCTATGAATCTATCACAGTGCGAGGGTTGATTAGTTTCTTCAGGAAGGTACGTTGAAGGCTGGTTCACACTTGAAATCAACGGCAGCGTTTCCGTCAGCCGTGCCGTGATTCACAGTATTCGTCACGGTCCATCATTTCTGCAGTTCTGCTCACCCACTAAGCAGACATGGTGCCTCAGAGGTTATGGTTGAATAAATGTGCATTAATAGCACCTCTGTGGATGAAGAAGAGGAGTTTAACTCTAACAGACACTGTTTGGGTACATAAAGCCTTGAGAAAACGACAATTATCAGCACGGCACAGTCTCATTACGTTAAAATATTCTTCCCAGAAACTGTTACGTGACAGGACAGTGATGTATTGGAGCCGTGACGGCGGTGCACCGTTTTAGTGTAAACACGTCTATTTGTTTGAATGTAAGAAAATTCTAACGGATGTTTATGAGACGGGTGCCCTGTCACCAATTTCACCATGATGGTATGGTGTGATTCGGCCTTGAGGGGACGGTGTGGCGCCGTGATTGGGGTCTTGGTCTTGGTGTACCGTGTGGAAAAATTTTTGTCCTGTCTACCAAGGTACCATTGCAGCCTTTTTACTAGCACTCTTTCACACAGTTTCCTTATCCGTTTGAGGTACAGGGGTGAGGATTGAGGGGTCAAGGGGTTACAAAAGGCCTATGCTGTTCCTATCCCACCTTTCTTACCACTTTTAGCGGTGCTAACACACAACACGCACATACCCCACCTGCATCGGCTTGGGCCACCCCCCTGTCTGGGACCAGGATTAGAGGCACGAGGGTGACCTGATGCTGACCGACTTGTCCTCGCTGACAAAAACTGCAACATCAGCCATGTAATTCAGTCAGGCACAGGACACACAGAGACACACACACGCACCTCTTGTCCCCCGTTGTACAATGACTCACTGTCAAATAAAACTACAAAGCCACGACGCCCTTTCTCCATCCTTGTGTGTATAGACAGACTCCCCCAAGATCTACACCTCCTCTCACCGCTCACACTCCTTCAAATAAAACTAACCCCGCTCTTTGTTCACTATTCATTTATCAAACAATACTATTTCCAGCAAAAAAATTTCCCAAAATTGTTTTCTGCTGCCTCCTATCTCCTTCCAACTGTTGTGTCAACTTGTTGTGGCCCGAGTCGAATGCGGGCTGAGGCGAATATAATATGCAGGATGTTTGTCTTTTCCATGGGTGCGGGGAGGAGTCGTCCGGGGCGGGTAATGACACATGGTGGGCGTGCGCGCAGGGCGTCGCCGAATGAAGTTAACCAGGTGAAGCGGTAGACCTGAGATATCAGACGTTTTACAATAGAGAAGCAGCGCGGGGGGTGGATGATGTTTACATCTGACACGGCCATCTTGGCCAAGAACAACGCTATCTTTTTGCCCCAGTCTTATTTTCTCTTAAACCCCAACCTTTTTAGTTTTATGCATTACTGTTGTTTAATTCATTTTACAAATTTGTGTTTCAGTAAACTATGCTCAACACAGACACCCCAGACCCCTTTAGTAATACCCCAGGGGCTGTTTTGCATTCTTGCCCGACCTCTCATTCGCTAATATGGCCGCTAGACGCGGGGTTTGAAATTTGTTCCTTTTTTTAAAAAAAAAAAAACTGCGTCTATGCGCCGGCAAAACGGTTTTTTTTTTTTTTTTTTTAAAAAAATATATATATATATTTTTTATAATATATATAATATATATATATAGAAAAAAAAGATATATATATTTTATATATTTATTATTTCGTTATTTTGGAAAAAATTAGATGTTTATAAAGAAGGATTAATGGCTATTTTTGGGCCCCTGTTTTTAGTGATATATCTTTTATATAATTTTAATGTTGTAAAGTGTCCCTTTTTCCTTTGCAAAAAAATAAAGGTCAGGTTAAAAAATCCGAACCGCCCCCCCAATAAAACAAAATGGGGCTTATTGAAAAGCCACCGAAAAATTCCGGTACAGAATTTGGGCCGTTTTGTTAAAAAGTTGTAAAAACTGACCTCCTCTAAACAATACCTTAAAAAAATGGGGAAAGTAAAAGATATACTAATATTGGGTTTTAAAAGAGCATTAAGTAAGGGGAAATTTTTAACCCGAAAGTTATAAAAAGGCCGAAAAGCGAGGGTTTCCTTATAAAAATTTAAAAAAGATAAAGCAATTTAAAATTAAAACAATACGTTCTTTGGTGCCATTAAAGTAATTGGGGTTAGGGAAAAGGTTTTGCATATAGGAAAACAAAATTTTTGTAGTTATGAGGGAAATTTTTTTTTATTTTTTCTATTCTGGTACTTTTCTTTTTCTCCTCTTTTTCCTCCCCCTTTTTGCTTTTTCAGGTTTTTTCATTTTTTTTTTTTTTTTTTGCTTTGTTATTAATTTTTTACGCCCTTTATAAAAACTTCAAAAAGGACACATCAACAACATATTTTTTATTATTTGCTTTTCCCCTTGAAATTTTTTACCCTGTTCACTATAAAGGTGGCAAACCCCCCGGAAAAATTTTAGGGATGAAACTATGAACTGACATTGTATGTTAAAACAAACATAAAAATGCGCTGCTTTTTTCCTTTCAGGGGCAAGGGTTAATTGCAATAGTAACACAGTATGTTTCGGGTATGTAGTGCCGGTTGCATAAAGTGTTACCGACAAGTGAAGGAGAAGACTCTGAGAGGAGGAGTGAGAGGGGGATAAAAAAAAAAAATAAAATTTATTTCCGTGAAACATGGTTTACTACAAATTTACATAAGAGTCTATGAAATATATAAAATGAAACTTTCTGAAAAAATCACGCAAATAAAAAAAAAAAATAAAAAAAGTCAAAACGAAAACATTAAAAGGAAATTTAATTATAACATTAAAAAATAAGAACTAAAAGTCACTTCAAATATCTTAAAAAAAATACTAAAATAGCAACTGCTATTTGATATGGGGGAAACAAATTATAGTTCACTTAGGGTCAATTAAAAAGTTTAAAAATTTTAAAATCAAGACTTAAAAAAGTAGACTTCCATAATTAAGAGCATGAAAGGGAAAGTTCCATAGTTAAGGCCTTTTACATGAGGGGAGGCACCAGTCTGTTTGGCTTGGCAATAAAAGGGCTTTAGCTGCCCCGTTGAGCCCATGGCTGTATTTTCCCTGACAATGGAAACTAGATACCCCCCCGGATACAAAACCCTTGACAGCCTTATAAAAAAGCGAAACATTTTATAAAAATTATCGTCTTTTAATTTTTAACCACTTAACTTTTTATGATAGGGGTAACTGACCTTCTTTTTAGCCCCCAATAGCTAGTTAGCGCAATATTTTGCCGTTTTTTAAAAACAAAAAGTAAAATTGAGAAAAGTATTTTTTGAGTCCATATACCCATACAGAATTAATTTAAACTGAGAGAGAGAGAGAGAGAGATTAAAATTTAAAAGCAAAAATTTTCCAAAAAAAAAAACAGCCCCCCATCTTCCAACAAAATTTAAAAAACCCCAAACCCCCAAAGCGGAAAAAACCGGGGGGTGGCGGGCAGAGAGGCCATTAATGAAATTTCCCCAAACACCCCTTACCACCCAGGTGGGGCCGTAAAAAAAAAAATAAGTCATAATGTGGGAAAGACCCCCCAGCCCCTATGATGTCCGCAGGTGCCCCGCCTCTTTACCTTGCCCTATTTAAAAGTCCTTGGTTTAGGAGCAAAAAAAAAATTAATATGAAGGATATGTGTTGTGATCCTTCACAATATCGTCGTCAGTTACGTAACTTATTTAAAGGCTTTTATTTGACCCGGTACACTTCGTCAGTTGGTTTTTTTGTTTACAGTTATCAGCTGTGAGCGCGAGCGGGGGAGCTCGAACACTCCTGCGCGTTTTTTTGGCGAGGCACGAAAAAAAAAAGAGGAAGAACCCAAGAAACCGGCTTCTTACGCTTTTTTCACCCAAAAATTTGCCATTGTCCATATTCAACATGCTCCAAAGGGGTTTTTTCGATATTCAAGTGCACCTTTATTAAAAAGTCTTCTTCCTCCCCCATTTTTACAAGTCTCCCCCTATCGACATTATTTCCCTCGAAAAGAAAGTAAAACTACCTGTAAAATTTTGGACACTAAACAAAAGAAGGAAGTGGTTAGGTGTGGCAGGGGGAAGCAATAAAGGGGGAATTTTGGGAGAGAAAACCGTAAGAAGCCCGGCTTTTACGGCTTCTTTCGGTTTTTCTCTCGTTTTCTGCCCCTCGCCCGAACGGCTGAAACAGGGGCCCCCCGGGTGGGTTCGAAACCCCCCCGCCAGGGCCTCAAAAAACAAAAAAACGTAAACCAAAAAACCAAAAACTACCCCAAAGTTTTTTTTTGTCCTCCCCCGGGCCTTTTTTGA
>JACEEZ010020945.1:0-12996 GCA_016584305.1 Chionoecetes opilio
ACCGGGAAAAAAGGGACACTTGCTTGCTCCCCAGGGGTACACATCATAGGGGTATTGGCTAGTGGTGGTCGAGCGGTTTTTAGTAATCTAAGATTGTAAAGCAATTTATACTCTGGAGATAATAAAGTTTTATAGGGAGGCGAGAGACAAGTGTTTACGTGCGCCACACTTCTTCCTCTTGTGGCCTGCATCGCCGCGGGTCTTCCCTTGCCGCGGACACTTTGTAATGCAGATTTGGCTTTAAATAATAATAATAATTAATAACTAATATTCATATGATTATTTTTTCTAGGATTAAATTTTTTTTTTTTAGTGCTTTGCGACAAAAAATCTTTTAAAAAGAAATTGAATCGAATCTCTCTACCTTACCTAACATTTATTTTGTTATTTTCCTTTGTTAGTTAGGTAAAGGTTAAGTTAGGTTTGGTCATAGACCACTAGGCGTTGCTGTTGCAAAGCACTATTTTATTTATTACTATTTTTTTCAACAATTTTTTTTAGGATGTAATTTTTTTTTTTTAGTGATTAAAAGAAAAAAAACTATATTCAGCGTTTTTCCCAATAGAACTTTGCTGTCCACCACCACCACCACCACCACCACCACCACCACACCACCACCACCACCACCACCACCACCACCCACACCACCACCACACCACACCACACCCAAACCCACAACCCCCCCCCCCCACCCACCACACCACACCACCACACCACACCACACCCACCACCACCACACCACCCACCACCCCACCACCACACCACCACCACCACCACCACCACCACACCCACACCACACCACACCACACCACACCACACCACACAAAAACCACACCACCACCACCACCACCACCCACCCCCCACCCCACCACCCCCCCACCACACCACACCACACCACACCACCACACCACACCACACCACACCACACCCCCCACCACACCACACCCCCCACCCCCCCCACCCCCCCCACCACCACCAGCCCACCACCACCACACACCACCACCACCACCACCACCAACCACACCACACCACACCACACCACACCCCACCCCACCACCCCACCCACCCACACCACCACCCCCACCACCCCACCACCACACCACCCCCCCACCACCACCCCACACCACACCACCACCCCCAGCACCCCACCCCATCCCCCACCACCACCCCCCCACCCTCCCACCCACCACCCCACTACTACTTACTACTACTACCACACCACCCCCCCCCCCCCCTCCCCCACCCCCCCATACACCCACCACCCCCACACCCCCCCCACCCCCCCACCCCCCACCCCCACCCCACCCCCACAACCCCCACCCCCACCCCCCCACCCCCCCTCCCCGCCACCACCACCACCCCCAACCACCCACCCCCACCCACCCCCCCACCAAAACCCCCCACCATCCACCCCCCACCACCACCCCCCCACCACACCCCCACCACCGCCACCGCCCCCCCCCCACCCACCACCACCACCCCCAAACCACCCCCCCACCACCCCCCACCCCCACACCACCCCACCACCACAAACCCACCACCCCCCCCCCACCACCACCCCCCACACCACCACCCCCACACCACCCACCACCACCACCACCCCACCACCACACCACCCCCACCCACCACACCACCCCCACCCACCACACACCACACACCACACCCACCACCACCACCACCACCACCCCCACCACCCCACCACCACACCCCACCCACCCCACCCACCACCACCCCCCACCACCCACCACACCACCACCCCCCCCCCCACCACACCACCACCACCACCACCACCACCACCACCACCCACCCCCACCACCACCACCACCCCACCACCACCACACCACACCATCACCCCCACCACACCCCCCCCACCACCACCCCATCACCACCACCACCATAAACCACCACCACCCACCACACCAACCACCCCCGCCACCACACACCATCCCCACACCACCCCACCACCACCATCACCACCCACCACACCCCCACCATCCCCACCACCCGCCACCCCACACCATCACCACCCCGCACCCCACACCTCACCACCCACCCCACCCCCACCCACCCCCACCACCCCCACCCCCCACCACACCACCACCACACCACCCCCACCACCACCACCGCCACCACCACCCCCATTTTACAGGCGTCAGAATTTAAGTTAAGTTTTCTACGACGCTTTTTTCAGCATTCTGCCCTAATATAATGTTTGTATTTCTTTATAAATAATTTTTCTGTAGATGTTCATGATTAAAAAGGGGGGGGGTGGCGGTGGGGGGGTTTTGAAGGGGGGGGGAAGGGGGTTAAAAGGGGTTTCTTATATAGCCTCTGCCCTCCATGCCCCCCTTCCCTTAGCTAAAATCCTCCGTTTTTCCCAGCCACCCCGGACCCCCACCTGCCAAAAAAAGACCTGAAAATAGGAAAAAATTTTAAAAGAAGTTAGAGAAAGTGGGGAAACAAAATACTGGAATAGAAAATGTTGAAAATAGTGGAAATTTTAAAGACAGTGAGAAACTTAGAGAAATTTAAAAAGAGAGAAGAGTGAATTTGTGAGAAAATTTAAAAAAAAAGTTAGAAAAAGTGAAAAACCTAGGATATGAAATAGAGATCCAAAACCCTTACCCAGCAAAGCCCTGAAAATAGTGAGACATTTAAAATTCCCCCAAAGATTTTTCTGGTTAAAAAAAAAGGGTTGATGCAAGCCAAAATTCGAAAAAAATTAATATACCAATTTGTGTGGCCAAGGATACTAAAAGGTATAGTATAAAATTTTGTTTATAGTCACAAAAAAATCGTTTAATGGCCCAGCTTAAAATGGCAATTCTTTTTGGGCCTAAGGGGTTAAAGACATTTAGAAAAAATGAATAGGGGATGTAAAAATACGAAACATTTAAAAAAAGTTAGAAAAAGGTAAATAGAAAATGAGGAATTTTAAAAAAACTTGTAAAAAAAAAATTAAAATTAGAAAAAAAAAAAGTAAATTTGGAAAAAAAAAATTTTAAGGGAAAAAAAAACAACATAGTAAAAAAAAAACTAAATTTAGAAAAAAAAAATTTAAACTTGGAAAAAAAAAAAAAAAACTTAAAAAAAAAAAACTAATTTAAAAAAAAATTATTAGAAAAAAAAAAAAAATAGTACAAAAAAAAATTTAAAAAAAAAAATTTACTTAGAAAAAAAAACTTAAACTTATTTAAAAAAACTTAAACTTAGTGAAGAAACCTAAAACTTAGCGCGAAGAAAAAAATAAAAAGGGGAAAAAGTTACTTGTGAAAAAAATTGAATAAAAAAAACTTATTTGAAAAAAATTACTTTGAAAAAAAAAATTAACTGGTGAAAAAAAATTATTTAGTAAAAAAAAAAAAAACTTGTGAAAAAAAAAAATTAAATTAGTAAAAAAAAAACGAACTATTTAAAAAAAACTTAAACTTAGTAAAAAAAAAATTTAAACTTAGGGGAAAAAAACCCCTTAAAAATTTAGTGAAAAAAAAAAAAAACTTAGGGGAAAAAAAATTTAAATTAGGAGGAAAAAAAAAAATTTAGTAAAAAAAAACTTAAAAACCATAAAAAAAAAAAAAATTTAGTAAAAAAACCCCCAAATTAGGAAAAAAATTTAAATTTAGTAAAAAAAAAATTACTTAGTGAAAAAAAATTTAAAAAATAGTGAAAAAAAAAACTTAGTAAAAAAAAATTAATTAGTGAGAAAAACTTAAACTTACTGAACAAAAACTAAATTTAGTGCAAAAACTTAAACAGTAAAAAAAACGAACTAGTCCCCCGGAGAAAAAAACGAAAAAAAAAAAAAAAACGAAGAAAAAAAAACTTAATTCGGTCACCACGCACACTACACTATCTCCCCCAAATATCGTCCGCAGACGAATGTACGGAAACACGCACCACAAATGGTATGGGTCGTAAGTAAAAAAAAATAAAAATAAATTATAGCTTATAGGGAGTTAAAATTGCAATTAATAAAAAGGGTTTAATAAATTTTCTCTACAATAGCGTAGCAGTGATGTTCGTGTGTGTGTACGTATTTTTTTCGAGCAGGATTTTTTTAGGGGCGGAGTGTGTGTGTGTGCCGTCTGTATGCATATACACCCGCATCACCCACCAAGTTTGACGAAGGGAAAAACGAGTTAAAAAAGCGTTTATGTGGGTATTTTTTCCTTTTCCTTTAAAACACACACACCAAACACAACACACCCCAAAACAACACCACACCACACACACACCCCACAACACACACACAACACACACACCACACACACACACACACCACCCCACACACACACACACACACCACACCACACACCACAACACAAAACCCCAAACACCACACACACACACACCACACACACCACACAACAACACAACCACACAACACACACACACACACAAAACACACACCCAAAAACAACACACCAACACACAACACACAACACACACACACACACACACACAACCCCACACACACACACACACAACACACACCACACAACCACAAAAAAAAACACACACAATACATACACGGTACGTACGGATATCCGTGGGGTAGGGGAAGCCGCTCGGTTCACAAACCCGGAAATCCCGGGTTTGATCCCCGGGCGGAGCGGGAAACAGAGGGTTGTTCCTTAAAAACCCCCAGCCCTGTCCAACCCGCAGGAATGGGTACCCGGGGTTAGCCCCATGTTGGACCTGCTCTCCGGGGGTGGTTTCGGCCAACACAAAGCAAAGGATGAATGATAAAAAAATTTTTATTGGAGAGGGGCCCTCGAGCATTGCTTGGCCCCGTAAAAACAAAGGAATCAACTAGATGAATACAACACACACACTAGTTCTTCAAAGCAAAAATTAACACACACACAAAAAAAACACACAGAGTTCATTCAAAGAAATATATACTACACACAAAAAAACCACAAATGAGTTTTTCAAAGCAATATACCACACACACAACACACACACACACCACACAAAAACACCCACACATGAGTTTATCAAAGCATATGCATAAAAACACACACACAACCCCCAAGTATTTATTTAAAACAAAGAATACTTTATTTTCATTTAAATCAGGTTCTTTAACCTTGTTTTGGTGTCGTCCACCCTTGTCGTGATTCCGTAAAAGTTCCCCCTCAATTTTTTTAAATCTCTAAACTCTCACGGCCTTGAATGGAAATCTAACTATATATTCTACAAATAAAAGGGAGGGGAAAAGGGAGTTTTACTCATCTTAAATTTTCAGGACCTATTTTTCTGTATGTAACACAGCGGGGCTAAAACTTTTTTATACAAGACAAAAAAAACAACCTTTGGAAACACAGAAATCATTTTTTTTCATGAAAATAAAGTAAAATTTACCTAATATCGGTAATTTTGTAATCCAGAAAACAAAGCCCTTTTTCCTTAAGTTTTAAAAAAACAGTGGCCGGGTGCTGTTGCAATTTTTTTCATCAGTTAAATCATGCATGAGATGATTGTCCCCCGGGCCACCCAGGGCAGTCGTCCACCCAGGTTTAATAGCACTGATTTAAATCCTTTTTTAATTATTCCCCCCATTATTATTGCATCATGATGTGTTGTAGTTGTAGTTTGGGGGTTTCAGGTGGGGGGGTGTCCAGAGTCACAAAGGTGAGGTTTACGGGGTGATCCCCCGGGTTTTTGGGTTTTAAAATGTTTTTTCATTCCCCGGATTTTATTATATTAGAATCCCATGACTATGTACCCCCGATTGTTTTTTTAGTACTTTTTTGTACACAAGGCCGTACTTTCTATAAAAAGTTGTCTATTGTAGCATAAAATTTCGAAAAATAACTTAAAAAACCAAATTTGTTAACGACGATTTTTCAAAAAGGTTATATTATAAAAAATGCTTAATTCACTAAGGGTCGTTAAGGTATCAAATTTCAAGAAAATAACGTTCTGGGTTTTCAAGGGGGTTTAAAGTAGATTTCCCACTTTTTTTATGCGTGGCGGAACCGCGGCCTTTTAAGAGACCGTGGCCCCCTGCCCCCTACAGAAAAATTTCCCCAAAATCCTTAAAAAATAAGAGATAGAATAGGCTAGAAAGCCCCAGTACAAAGTGTATGTGACCAGCCGGGTCTCTGGAAAAATTGGGATGAATTCTTGTCTTATACTTGTATTGTCGTAATTTCCCTTTATAAGTAATTGTGGCCCATCAGCATGTGCCCTGCAAGCTTGAAAAAAGGCTTTCTAAATTTTGGGTGGGCCCCCTAAGTCTTTGAGGTGACGGTCGATGATAAAATTTCCCAAAGGACCCTACCCATAAACGCCGGTTTTTTTACATCGGTGCATTTTGGGGGGTAAGGTGGGGGCCCCGGGTGGGCCTACGAAGGGAAAATACGGCAATGAAGACTTTATAGAGTTATTTGCGCGAAATTTTATTCCAGGTGCATAATTTCAGTGCTCGTTTTCGCGAAACAATAAAAAACCTGAGGTAATGGCGTTGCAGAGGTTCTAAACCAAGAAAACAGAGTCATAACAGAGCCTCGTCAAAAGGAAAGCAACTGGTAGGTACGTAATGTGTCCCTACCACTTGCTTACTTCTTAATGAGACTCTGCTGTAACTGTTTTCCTGGTTTAGAAGCCTTTTCACATCAACCATCACCTCAGGTCTTCTCTATGTTGTCCGCGAGCACGGAAATATAGCACCTGGAATATCAATTTCGCCCAAAACAACTCGAATTTTTTTCATCGTCGTAGTCTTCTCCTTGTAGGCTGTACATATTCATGGTTATAATAGTATTAAAATACCTCATTAATTGAGTTCCTTTTGTTGTCTTTCCTCATAATAAGTAGTGCTACATCATGGTTTAAGTGTTACTTGACGAGCCAATGAATACTCTTGAGTCTATACCAACATCACCAACCTTTGCTTTGATTTATCTTATAACTCCATTCATAAACAAGTTGCATAACCACGGTGACATTACCCATCCTTGCCTCATGGTACCTGCATGGTACTGTCGTCTACCGATATTTTTATCCCTACACAAATTGGGAAAACTCGCCAACAGTAATGGTTAGGTTGGTATCCGGTCATTTCGCCCACATGCCATTTCGCCACACTATAGTCATTTCGCCCACAGATCAATTCGCCCACACTATGGAGTCTATAGGAGCTAGGAGATTAGGTTATATTTGTCTAGTGTGTCGAGAACCCCCCCAACCCCCCACTAGGTGGTTTGGTTAGATTTGGGTAGTTTAGGTTAGATTTGGTTAGGTTAGGTTAGGTTAGGTTTGGTTAGGTTAGGATAGGTTAGATTTGGTTAGGTTAGGTTAGCTTAGGTTAGCTTAGGTTAGATTTGGTTAGGTTAGGTTATCGGTGGGTCAAGCCCCCTGCTAGGGTAGGTTAATTTTGGTTAGGCAATTTTCGTCATTTCCCCCACAAGACATTTCGTCCACATGTAAGTCAATTCGCCCACATATAAGAGTCAATTCGCCCACTCTAAAGTCAATTCGCCCACACGATCCATGTCTCGGAGTCATCTATAATAATATAAGCGAAAGTGTGTCTGTCTGTCTGTCTGTGTGTGTGTGTGTGTGTGTGTGTGTGTGGTATAGGTTCCGCCCCCCGTGGCGCAAACACCTCATATGGCACATTTTTGGAATCAGGTTGACCAGGGGAAGGTCATAAGCCCACTTATGAGTTGATCCGATCACTTTTTTTTTTTTTTTTTTAGCAGCCTACTAGCGAGAATTGTGAAAACAAAAGTGGGTTGCGATAATTGAGGAAGCCTTGATGTAGGGTGATGGGTAATGGGTGAGTGAATGGGTGGGGTGATGGGTAATGGGTGTGGGGTGATGGGTGAGTGAATGGGTGGGGGTGATGGTTGGGGTGATGGTGATGGTGAGGGGATAGGTGGGGGTGATGGGTAAGGGTGAGTGAATGGGTGTGTGGTGATGGGTAATGGGTGAGTGAATGGGTGGGGGTAATGGGTAATGGGTGAGGAATGGGTGTGTGGTGATGGGTAATGGGTGAGTGAATGGGTGGGGGGTGATGGGTAATGGGTGAGTGAATGGGTGTGTGGTGATGGGAAAGGGGTGAGTAAATGGGGGGGGGGTGAGTGAATGGGGGGGGGTGTGATGGGAAATGGGTGAGGTAAAAAAAAAAAGGGGTGTGGTGTGGGAAATGGGTGAGTAAATGGGTGGGGGGGGGAGGGTAATGGGTAGTAAGGGTTTTTGTGGTGGGGGAAATGGGTGAGTGAATGGGTGGGGGGGTGGGTAGGGTGAGTGAAGGGGGGGGGGTGGGGGAATGGGTGTGTGGTGATGGGTAATGGGTGAGTGAAGGGTGGGGGTGAGGGAAAATGGGTGATTTAAAAGGGGGTTTGTGTGGTGAGGGGTAATGGGTGAGTGAATGGGTGGGGGGTGATGGGAAATTTGGGGTTTAGTGAATGGGGGGGGGTGATGGGTAAGGGGTGGGTGAGGGGTTTAATGGTGAGTGAATGGGGGGGGGGGTGAGGGAAGGGGGTGAGTGAATGGGTGGAGGGGATGGGTAATGGGTGAGTGAAGGGTGGGGGGTGATGGGGAATGGGTGGGGGGTAGGGGAAAGGGTGAGGGAATGGTGTGTGGGAAATGGGAAATGGGGAGTGAATGGGTGGGGGGAGGGTTAATGGGTGAGTGAATGGGTGGGGGTGGGGAAATGGGTGAGTGAATGGGTGTGTGGTGATGGGTAATGGGTGATGAAGGGGTGTGTGGTGATGGGTAATGGTGAAAATGGGGGGGGGGGGTGGGGGGTAAGGGGTTTTGAGTGAATGGGTGGGGGGTGAGGGAAGGGGGTTGAGTGAATGGGGGGGGGTGATGGGAAATGGGTGGTGAATGGGGGGGGGAATCTACTTTTCACACCCCGTTTCAGGAAAGTTGAAGGGCATCTGGAGAGTCCATTTTTTGGGGGCCAAAGGGGCCCACCAAACACGGTGGTGGGCCAAAGGCCCACCAATAGCCCTCCGCAGGAGCTAGCCAAAAAGTCCGCCCGGAGGGCGGCTTTGCGGCTAGTGTAACTATATTTTCCTCTGGCAGAAATGGAATGAACCACCAGTAACCTTGGGCGAAATGACGGTAAATTTCTAGTGTCTGCCCATACTCTCCCACTTCCCCCAAACAAGTTTGGGGACCTGTGGGAATGCAGGGTTTTCGGGTGGGGAACAAATTATGCGTCGGAAACACGTAATTAAAGAGTTGTGTAGGGGGGGTAAATTTCCCTAGATCTAGGGTAATTTCCTTATATCTAGAGCCTAATATTAGCCTAATATTAGCCTAATATCCTATATTGCCTAACCAAAATAAACCTAACCTAATATAACCAAAATTAACCTACCCTAGCAAGGGGCTTGACCCACCAATAACCTAACCTAACCAAATCTACCCTAACCTAACCAAATCTAACCTATCCTAACCTAACCAAATCTAATCTAACCTAACCTAACCAAATCTAATAGGTTAGATAGGTTAGATTTGGTTAGGTTAGGTTAGCTTAGGTGTGGGCGAAATGACTCCATAATGTGGGCGAATTGACCTGTGGGCGAAATGACTCTATGGTGTGGCGAAATGGCATGTGGGCGAAATGACCGGATACCAACCTAACCATTACTGTCGAGTTACTGGCGAGTTTTCCCAATTTGTGTAGGGATAAAAATATCGGTAGACGACAGTACCATGCAGGTACCATGAGGCAAGGATGGGTAATGTCACCGTGGTTATGCAACTTGTTTATGGATGGAGTAATAAGATAAATCAAAGCAAAGGTTGGTAATGTTGGTATAGACTCAAGAGTATTCATTGGCTCGTCAAGTAATACTTAAACCATGATGTACCACTACTTATTATGAGGAAAGGCAACAAAAGGAACTCAATTAATAAGGTATTTTGATACTATCATAACCATGAATATGTACAACCTACAAAGAGAAGACTACGACGATGAAAAAAATTAGAGTTGTTTTGGGCGAAATTGATATTCCAGGTGCTACATTTCCGTGCTCGCTGACAACATAGAGAAGACATGAGGTGATGGTTGAGGTGCAAAGGCTTCTAAACCAGGAAAACAGTCACAGCAGAGTCTCATTAAGAAGTAAGCAAGTGGTAGGGACACATTACGTACCTACCAGTTGCTTACCTTTTGACGAGGCTCTGTTATGACTCTGTTTTCTTGGTTTAGAAGCCTCTGCACATCAGCCATTACCTCAGGTCTTCTCTAAAGTGTTGTCAGCGAGAACAGAGCACAGTAATATAGCACCTGGAATATCAATTTCGCGCAAAATAACTCGAAATTCTTCCATCGCCGTAGTTTTCCCTTCGTAGGTCCATCCGCGGCGACCCCGCCTTATCCCCACAAAGCACCGATGTAAACAAACCGTGACGTAGTTATGTCTGGGGCCCATTCTATTGTCGGCGTTCATCATTTAAATTTGCGGCATGAGTTTTACGCCCCGGATGCTCTTGGTGACAGGCATCCACAATTTACGGCTGAGGGCCCAGGTGGATTGCCTGGCATGGCTAATGAGCCCCACCTGCCCGGGACGCATTACACACTCCGCCACAAAATCTTCCTTTCTCAATTTTGTATAGGAACGAGCATTCCGTGCAACCTTTGTACTGTTTTATAGCAATACAGGGAGTCACAGAAGATGCAACCCATTCACTGGAAAAATAATATTTTAATGAGAAAAGGGTGCACTAAACAGGGACTATCACCTGATAGTGACACAATAACAATACAATGAGTACAATAAGTCAAGGAGTGAAGTCTTTGCCACAAGAGGTGAATGTTTTTCAACACCTGCTCCAAATGGGGAGGCGGTAGCAGAGTGGTTAGCGTCTCCAAGTGGCGTTCTCGGTAGGGCTGGCGAGATTCGATTACTATACTCGATTATCACGGATCCGCCAGGGCTAGCGGTACTCTAGTACCAAGCCTGGTACTCAAGTCCCGCGCTAGACGATTACTCAGGAGAATGAATATAGTTATAACAATATGCTGCGTAAAGATCACTTACTTGAACATTATCTTCATAAAACACTTGGCAAAGACACAAATGACTTGAAATGAGCCAAATTGAGAAAGTAATATATGAAACTAAACAGATGATTCCTTCTGGCTGGCGACCGTAGGCAATATTTTGATGTTTCCCACAAGTCCCCTAGGTTTCTTCGAAATATGATTAGTTACCTTATTGTGACCTTATAATACTGATACTAATACTGATAATTATGATTATATATACTAGTCACACTGGCCAAAGGGGAAAATAATAATAGTGGGCAAAAAATGTACGAGAAGTTGTAATCTTAGCCATGAGATTCGTCTGGGTGCTTGACGAGTCCCAGTAATCGTTTGACTGCTTTACGAGTCCCAGTAATCGTCTGGCCGCTTGACGAGTCCCAGTAATCGTCTGGCCGCTGACGAATCTAGTACTCGTCTGGCCGCTTGACGAATCCAGTAATCGTCCTGCTCGCCGAGTCCCCCGCGGTGCGCTGTCCTTGAGTAATCGGTGTGGTTGCTTGACGAATCCAGTACTCGTCTGAGCGCTTGACGAATCCAGTAATCGTCTGGCCGCCGACGAATCCAGTAATCGTTCACGCTGTCCGCATTAGTCCTGCGTTTTTTTTTAAATTATTTTTTGCTCTAATTTTTTATATACTTATAAATAGCTTTGCTTATACATAGGCTATATATAATAATTATATAATAAAATTATATATATATATATATATATATATATATATATTATATAATATATATAATATATATATATATAATATATATATATATATATATATATAATATATAATATATATAAAATATTACACACACGATAATCGAGTCGGATTCGAATCCTACGAATCCGCAAGACCAAGTAATCGGATTCGGAGTATTGAAATTTTCGAATCTTGCCCGCTAGTTTTCGGTGACCCGTGTTCGATTCCGAGTGAGATGCATAAATTACATTTAAAATTGTTTCTTACCGTCGATTGTAAGAACACCACATGCTGCAAAATTTAAATCTCCTTGAATTGCAGTGCATCGGAGGACACCAGGGTGGGCATGAGCCTTAATACAGCATCAACATAAACAATTTCCTGCGCAACACGGGCGAGGTTCAACATCAAGCCTCAAAGTGAACTTTAGGGCTGTCATCCCACCCCGGAGCTCACGGCCTTCACGCGCTATAAAGTTATGATGTAAAAAAAAAAAAAAGAACCCCGGTCTTGTCGAGGCAGTCCTGGATCCGGAGAAAACCAAGTCGGATCACTGATATACATTCGCCTTCCTGACGGCTGCCATCTTGGTGGGACGGACGCTGCAATTCACCCAAAGGATGAGGGATGATCCTAAAAAATGGTTTTTCAAGAAACCATTATTAAAATGCCGTGGGAAGCATATAAAATGGTGCTCATCCTCCGTGGCATTAGTTCCTGGGCCTGTGGGGGGACAACCGTTCACCCGGGACCAAGGCCTAGGTGACATCCGGGTTACACACAGGGGCTTTATAGTAAGCCAACACAGTTCGTCCGCCCGAGGTTTCCTGCTGGCCCGCGGGGCCAGTGCCTCTCTGCGGTGCCACGAAGACTTGTATCACACCTGCCTGGTACCCGAACAAGCCAGGGACCTGGGGGAGGACAGGAAGGGTCTCCCCGGCAAAAGCCGGGGCTTTACCGGGCCTGGGGATGCAAGCTTCCGTATCTCCGACGCCCCGGGGCATGCCCGGATTAATGGGAACCCGGGTCCATGGGATATGCCCCACCCCCGGCAGCCCACAGGTTCAGGTGCTGGGGTAGTGTCATGGGCCCGCGCCACCAATCGGACACACCCGTGCCGGGTACCGAACAGCAAGGAAAATTACGGGATGGAAAATTAAAAACGCGGGGTTCTGACTCCTGGGGAGAATTTTCTTCAGTGCGTTACTAAGGGGAAATAAAAAATGGAAATACAAGACCCCTGGACCTCCAGAGTGTTTAATGTAAAACTCTACC
>JACEEZ010020945.1:14944-19944 GCA_016584305.1 Chionoecetes opilio
TTTCTTAGTGGCAGGTCGCGGACGCTTGTTCTCTGGACTGCAGGTGGAGTTCGAGATGCAACTTTGCGTCCTCGGAGCTCCTTGCTTACTGCCATAGTGAAGTTATCTTGTGAAGTATCTCTGGATTTGTTAGCAGGTTTCAACAGATCTGCAACAAACATAACAGAACATTAGATGTCATGCTAAAACCATTGTGAATTTGTGACTAGAGTGAAATAAATTATATTTAGTTTAATTTTTTTGAAAATTTGTCTGTAAATATCACATGTAATATTTCCATAAATGTTTCTATGCATTTTGATGTTTCAGTCAGCATCTAATTACTTGCTTTAACCTGCTTATGCCCATTTATTGGTGAAAAAATAGGCGAAAACAAACATCAAAATGCTCCGAAACTGGCGTTTCAGAAAACGTGTATAGATAGAACTTCATGCTTCATGAGGCAAAGGTTCCTGACATTTTGGCTTATAATGGTTGTAATTTTCGACTTTTCCATGTCAAAAAGCATTGGAAACCGTGCAGGAGGGTATAAAAATAGGAAAAAATTGTTTTCTGAACAGGTCTAGTGTGATGGTGATGGGTAATGGGTGAGTGAATGGGTGTGTGGTGATGGGTAATGGGTGAGTGAATGGGTGGGGGGTGATGGGTAATGGGTGGGGGGTGATGGTAATGGGTGAGTGAATGGGTCGGGGGTGATGGGTAATGGGTGAGTGAATGGGTGGGGGTGATGGGTAATGGGTGAGTGAATGGGTGGGGGAATACATACATTTCTACATCCATGATTTCAGGAAAGTTAGAAGGGGCTATCTGGAGAGTCCATGTTTGGTGGGCCGAAGGCCCACCAAACACAGGTGGTGGGCCAAAGGCCCACCAATAGCCCTCCGCAGGAGCTAGCCAAAAAGTCCGCCCGGAGGGCGGCTTTGCGGCTAGTGTAACTATATTTTCCTCTGGCAGAAATGGAATGAACCACCAGTAACCTTGGGCGAAATGACGGTAAATTTCTAGTGTTTGCCCAACTCTCCCCCTTCCCCCAAACAAGTTTGGGGACCTGTGGGAATGCAGGGTTTTGCAGTGTGGGAACAAATTATGCGTCGGAAACACGTAATTAAGAGTTGTGTAGGGGGGTAAATTTTCCCTAGATCTAGGGTAATTTCCTTATATCTAGAGCCTAATATTAGCCTAATATTAGCCTAATATCCTATATTGCCTAACCAAAATAAACCTAACCTAATCTAACCAAAATTAACCTACCCTAGCAAGGGGCTTGACCCACCGATAACCTAACCTAACCAAATCTACCCTAACCTAACCAAATCTAACCTATCCTAACCTAACCAAATCTAATCTAACCTAACCTAACCAAATCTAATAGGTTAGATAGGTTAGATTTGGTTAGGTTAGGTTAGCTTAGGTGTGGGCGAAATGACTCCATAATGTGGGCGAATTGACCTGTGGGCGAAATGACTATGGTGTAGCGAAATGGCATGTGGGCGAAATGACCGGATACCAACCTAACCATTACTGTCGAGTTACTGGCGAGTTTTCCCAATTTGTGTAGGGATAAAAATATCGGTAGACGACAGTACCATGCAGGTACCATGAGGCAAGGATGGGTAATGTCACCGTGGTTATGCAACTTGTTTATGGATGGAGTAATAAGATAAATCAAAGCAAAGGTTGGTAATGTTGGTATAGACTCAAGAGTATTCATTGGCTCGTCAAGTAACACTTAAACCATGATGTACCACTACTTATTATGAGGAAAGGCAACAAAAGGAACTCAATTAATAAGGTATTTTAATACTATCATAACCATGAATATGTACAACCTACAAAGAGAAGACTACGACGATGAAAAAAATTCGAGTTGTTTTGGGCGAAATTGATATTCCAGGTGCTACATTTCCGTGCTCGCTGACAACATAGAGAAGACCTGAGGTGATGGTTGATGTGCAAAGGCTTCTAAACCAGGAAAACAGTCACAGCAGAGTCTCATTAAGAAGTAAGCAAGTGGTAGGGACACATTACGTACCTACCAGTTGCTTACCTTTTGACGAGGCTCTGTTATGACTCTGTTTTCTTGGTTTAGAAGCCTCTGCACATCAGCCATTACCTCAGGTCTTCTCTATAGTGTTGTCAGTGAGAACAGAGCACAGTAATATAGCACCTGGAATATCAATTTCGCGCAAAATAACTCGAAATTCTTCCATCGCCGTAGTTTTCCCTTCGTAGGTCCACCCGCGGCGACCCCGCCTTATCCCCACAATGCACCGATGTAAACAAACCGTGACGTAGTTATGTCTGGTGCCCATTCTATTGTCGGCGTTCATCATTTAAATTTGCGGCATGAGTTTTACGCCCCGGATGCTCTTGGTGACAGGCATCCACAATTTACGGCTGAGGACCCAGGTGGATTGCCTGCCATGGCTAATGAGCCCCACCTGCCCGGGACGCATTACACACTCCGCCACAAAATCTTCCTTTCTCAATATTTGTATAGGAATCGAGCATTCCGTGCAACCTTTGTACTGTATATAGCAATACAGGGAGTCACAGAAGATGCAACCCATTCACTGGACAATAATATATTAATGAGACAAGGTGCACTAAACATGACTATCACCTGATAGCTGACACAATAACAATACAATGAGTACATATAAGTCAAGGAGTGAAGTCTTTGCCTCTCCCTTGAGAGGACACAGGGGTGCGGCATGAGCCTCTAATCACAGGTGTCACTATAATAAGTCTGCCTGCGCCACCACGGTCGAGGGTCAACCATCACAGCCCTCAAGTGAACCTCCAGGGCCTGTCATCCCACCCCTGGAGCTCACGGCCTTCACGCGCTATAAGTCAAGATGTAAAAAAAAAAAAAATGACCCCGGTCTTGTCTGAGGCAGTCCTGGATCCGGAGAGCCAAGTCGTTGATCACTGATACACTATTCTGCCTTCCTGACGGCTGCCATCTTGGTGGTGACGGACGCTGCAATTCACCAATGGATGACTCCTAAACATGGTCTTTCAAGAACCCATTATAAAATGCCGTGGAAGCATTATAAAATTGGTGCTCATCTCCGTGGCATTAGTCCTTGGGCCTGTGGTGGGTGACAACGCGTTACCCCGGGACACAGGGCTAGTGTGACATCCGGGTTACCACACAGGCGGCTTATAGTAAGCCGACACAGTTCGTCGCGCCCCGAGGCTGCCTGCTTGCCCCGCGGGCCAGTGCATCTCTGCGGTGCCACGAAGACTTTGTATCACACCTGCCCCTGGTACCTGTAACAAGCCAGGGACCTCGGGGGAGGACAGGGAGGGTGCTCCCCCGGCAAAAGCCGGGGCTTTTACCGGCCTGGGGATGCAAGCTCTCCGTATCTCCGACGCCCCGGGCACTGCCCCGTGTAATTAATGTGAGACGTAAGTCCATGGAGATATGCCCCACCCGGCAGCCCACAGGTCAGGGTGCTGGGGTTAGTTGTCATGCCACGTCAGCCACCCATCGGACAGACCCGTAGCGGGATAACCAGAATGGAGACAATGAAAACATTTACGGGATGGAGAAAATGAAAAATCGACGACATTCTGATCTCACTGGGTGGAGTAAATTTTCTTCAGTTTCGTTTACATAAGAACATAAGAAAATAAGGAAGCTACAAGAGGCCGTGAGCCTCTTGTAAAAAGCCTCCCTCAAAAAATAATTTTTATTTTTTGGAATTTTACTCGGGACAGGCGGTCGAAGTGTTCCATTCGCTCGAAGAACAACGTATGTAGAGATCTGTATAGAAATATTAATATTTAGGCGTCGCGCAATGAGGTTGAAGTTTATTAATTTCCGTATGAAATGGACATTTTCTTCGTGCCGTTATAGGTCATTTTCAAAATTATTTGTCACTAACAGATTTAAACGTTACATTATTTGAGGTAATAAACGTAGTTGTAAACAAGTTTCATTTTACAGCGTTAATTCTAGGTCCTCCTCTTCTCGAGTACTAGCCCCTCTAGGGGGCTCCCATGGGCGTCCATCTCCCACTCATTGTCTCATCCGTTCGCAGTCACTGTGGACTTTCGGACATTGGGGTATTTCCTCCGGTGTTCCTCCACGACTTGGAGGAGGAACTGCCTCTGCTCTTCGTTCTTGGTGAGGGCCAGGTTGAAGTCCTGCATCAGGGAGACGCCTCGTTCAGCAAAGTCATTCACAGTGCGCAGTTCCTTGACGCAGGAGGCGGCGGCGGTGTATCCCGCATTGTCGGGCGACGCCGTTGGGTCGACTGCCAGAAGACCCGCATCCAACCCAAGGATCTCGAAGAAGGACGGCATGGCAGACGTCACGAAACTTGCAACAGTTTTCTTTGCCAGAGCAGTGTAAGCTCGACCGTTGCTCGTCGAGGAGGGTCGTTGGAGCCCTCTTCCTCCTGCAGAGCCCTCACCATCCCCCGCTTCGTCTCAATGGCCAGGTGATCGTCGAAGAACGGAAGAGCAGCCAGCCTCTCGCTCAAGTACCAGAGATGGCGCCCGAAGACCGTTGCCGTCGCCATGGCCACTGCCATGTCGGGGTAGGACACCAACATCTTGAGCAGTTGGAGGTCTCGTGCCGGGCCCGCAGTTGGGGATGTCGCGCGGAACCAAGACGAGACGGTGAAAGCGACGAAGCGTCGAATTCCAGATTTCTCTCCTGCAGTGCGGCGGAACTGCTCTGGATCACGGAACAGGTAGATCTTGATGGCGTAAATGATTTTCGACATCCAGCAGGCGCGGTGGAGGGCACCAGGATGCAATATCCTGATCCCACGCGACGGCTGTCCGCCCAAGACAATCAGCGACAGCTCCAGCAGCTCTCTGTAGTCTTCGCGTGGCTGTTGTTCTTTCAGCAGTCGGCTGAACTCAGCCATAAGGTCATCACGGCGCCCAAGGAGATGTGGTGGCATGTCTTTGTCTGGGAAAGGTTCAGGCACTGATCGGTCCAAGTACTTCCAATTGGCCTGAAATCGCTTGAAGATAGTGAT
>JACEEZ010020945.1:24944-27444 GCA_016584305.1 Chionoecetes opilio
GGGAGGAAAGGGAGGGAGGGATTTTAGTGGTGGGGGTTGTGGGTGGTGTGGGTGTGTGTGTTTGTGTGTTTGTGTGTATTTATGGACCTGGTCAATATGGAACTATCACCAGTGGACTCTGAATGAGGAGTCTGAGGTTAAGGGTCCGATATAATATCAATGAAATATAATTTAGAGTGTAGGGTACTTCTACTTTGGCATTATTACCCTTTAGTGTGCACTTAAGTTGATATATTGAGTGAGTGGTCACAATGAGGGGAAGGTAAAATGTGAGCTATAACATCTGTGGGGTATGCATGAAAAATTATTAATAGTACATATAAATTGACATAAGTGATTTAGTATAAGATAAATTAATCTACTACCCAAAAAAGCTTTACAGTTAGTTAAGAATAAAACTGAAAATTAGGTTGAGTGTTGAGCGAGCAATGTGTAAAGCGAGGACTATTTTCCTGGCGATTTTTTCCATTAATTTTTTAGAATTTATGATCAATTTCTCGGACAACTTTGAATGGTTTTCTAAGCGAATTTTGATATGTATATTTTTTTGTAAGAAGTTTAAGTGTAAATGCATTAAGCGAATACTATTTTCCTGGCGATTTTTTTGAATTAAGAATAATTCGTCGGAAAACTTTGAACGATTTTCTAAGTGTTAAACGAATTTTGATATGTATATTTGTTTGTAAGAAGCTTAAGTATAAATGCGTAAAGCGAGCACTATTTTCACAGATTTTTCAAATGTATGATCCATATGTCTGAAAATTTTGAACAATTTTTTAAGCGTTAAGCGAATTTTGATAGTTCATTTTTATATAGATATATAAAGCGAGTACTATTCTAACAGTGATTTTTAAATGCGAACAATTTATCAGAAAACTTTGAATTATTTTTATGCGAATACGATTTTAAGCGAATTTTGATACTGTATTTTTTGCGGAACTCTAAATTCTAGTAGAGCAAGGTTGCCTTATTGAAGTACCACTGTGTATATACTACTACTACTTTTACTACTACTACTACTTTTACTACTACTACTACTTTTACTACTTACNAAAATTTTTTTTAAAGTTAATTTTTTAAAATCAATTTTTTAAAAAAATTTATTTAATTTATAAATATTTCATTAAAATTTCCCCCTTTTTTCCTTTCACTTTTTTTTTTTCAATTTTTTTTCCTTTTTCAAAGGGGTTTTGTTTCTCAAAAATTTTTAAAATTTTTTCAATCCCACCTTAAAAAACTTTTTTTACCTAACTCCCTACCTTTTTCCTTTCTCCTCCCCTTTTCCTTCCCCCTCCCAAAAATTTTTTAAAATTTAAATTTTTTCTTTCTTCCCTTTTCCCCCCCTTTTTAAAAAAACCCAAATTTTCCTTTTTCCCCTTTTTCCCCCAAACCCTTTTTCCCTTTCCTTTTTTCCCCCTTTAAATGTTTTTACCCCTTTTTCCCCCTTTTTTTTTCCCCCCCTTTCCCGTTTTCTTTTTTTTTTTCCCTTTTTTTTTTTTTTTTCTTAAAAATTTTTTTTTTTTTTTTTTTTTATAAAATTTCTATTTTTTTTTTTATTTTTTTTCCCCTTTTTTTTTAAAAAATTTTTTTTTTTTTTATTATTTTTTTTTTTATTTTTGGGGTTTGCCCCTTTTGGATTTTTTTTTTTGGAATTTTCTCGGCGGCGCTGTTCCCCTTCGCTCGAAAACCCCTTTGTGGGCTGTAAAAATTATATTTTGGGGGGGCATGAGGTTAAGTTTATTATTCTTTATGAAATGACTTTTCCCCTTTTCGTGCCGTTATAGTCATTTTAAAATTTTGTCCTAACAATTTGAATTTCATTATTTGAAGTAAAAAACGTAGTTGTACACTTTCTTTTTACACGTTGATTCTGGCCCTCCTTTTCTCGAGTACACCCTCTAGGGGGCTCTCAGGGGCGTCCTCTCCCACTCATTGTCTCATCCTTGCTCCTGTGGACTTTCGGGCATTGGGGTATTCCCCCGGTGTTCCCCCACGTTGGGGGAGAAATGCCCCCTGCTCTTTCGTTCTGGGGAAAGGGCCCGGTTTAATCCTGCTCAGGGAGAGCCCCGTTCAGCAAGTCGTTCACAGTGCGCAGTTCCTTGACCAGAGGCGGCGGCGGGGTTTTCCCGGGTTGTCGGGGGGACGCCGTTGGGGTCGACTCCGAAAACCCCCCATCCCCCCAAGGATCCGAAAAAGGACGGGGTGGGAGAGCACGAAAATTGCAAATTTTTTTTGCCAGAGCAGTGATGGGAAACTGGGCCGTTTCTCTTGAGGGGGGTCTTGGGGCCCTCTTCCTCCTCAAGCCCTCCCTCTCCCCCTTTGCTCAATGGCCCCGGGGATCGTCGAAGAACGGAAGAGCAACCCCTCTGGGTCAAATACCAGAGATGGCCCCCGAAGACCGTTGCCCTCGCCATGGGCCCCTGCCATGTCGGGGGTAGGGCCCAACCCTTTAGCATTGGAGGGCTCGTGCCGGGGCCCCCAGTTGGGGATGTCGCCGGAA
>JACEEZ010020945.1:32444-55008 GCA_016584305.1 Chionoecetes opilio
CCATCAGTCCACCCTGACCTGGTCCGGACTGGACTGAACCAGGGCTGTGAACGTCACGAAAATGCGCTATAGGTCGGTTAGTAGACGTAAGGTGACAATATGTTTTACGCAGCCGTAACCCTTCTGCGCTCCCGCCTGCTCTCGAAAAGGCTTGAACCACTGGTTTAGTCTCGCGCACAATATCAGATCATAGAGCTTTGCGATCGAGTTCATGATACTTATTCCCCTGTAGTTTCTTGGGTCTCTACGATTTCCTTTCTTAAAAATCGTCACCAATTTAGCATTAGTCCACGAAACTGGATAAGAGACAGAAGTAAATACCATGTTAAATAAACATGGTATTTAACATTATAACAAACACACACACACACACACGCACACACACACACGCACACACACACACACACACACACACACACACACACACACACACACACACACACACACACACACACACACACACACACACACACACACTACTACACCCATATCACAATCTACATTTTCTACCTCTCATATCTTTCTTATCTCTCAATATCCATCAAATCCTTAACACGGGCGTCAGGTGGAAGGCATGAGAGGGTACAATAGGCCTTTGATAACCCCATGGGCGGTAAGAAGTACCAGGTAAAGCATGGGCGTGGCGTGGGCGGGGCTCGAACCATGGGAGGGTGAGGTATGGGGCTCCGGCAGGTTGATATCCGCTTT
This sequence comes from Chionoecetes opilio, assembly GCA_016584305.1. Taxonomy (NCBI): domain Eukaryota; kingdom Metazoa; phylum Arthropoda; class Malacostraca; order Decapoda; family Majidae; genus Chionoecetes; species Chionoecetes opilio. The sequence continues at coordinate 33,153 of JACEEZ010020945.1, forward strand.
AGCCAACACGAACATGGAGAGAATCGCGTCTGTTCGTATGTCTTCGTGGCGAGGTCGGGTGTTTATCTTCTTGGCGATTTCTTCTAGTGGACCGGCGCATACCTCCTGTGTGTGTGGAGAGGTGGGTGGAGAGGTGGAAGGAGGGGTGGATGGATGGCGGGAGGGAGGGAGGGAGGGAGGGAGGGAAGGATGGAGGGAGGGAGGGAGGGAAGGAGGGATGAATGGGTGGAGGGAGGGATGGAGGGAGGGAAGGATGGGTGGAGGGAGGGAAGGATGGGTGGAGGGAAGGAGAGATGGAGGGAAGGAGGGATGAAGGAAATTAGGGATGGAGGGAGGGAAGGATGGGTGGAGGGAAGGATGGGTGTAGAGAAGGAGGGAGGGATGGGGGGAAGGGAGAGAGGGATGGAAGGAGAGATTATGTTAGTTCATGATTTTTTTGTGTGTGCGCTTGTGTTTTTAAGTAAATATTTAATTTGTTTTGTTTTATGGTTTTTTTTTGGTGTGTTTTTAAATGAAGTGTTTGTGTCTTTTTGTGTGTGTGGTTTTATAAAAAAAAAATTGTGTTGCAATATGGTGTTACATGTGAATGATTTTTTGATGTTATTGTTTTCAAAGTTGTTTTTGTGTGTTTCTCCCAATATGTTTTCTTTACGGTAGGGAATAACAGTCTCCGTGTTATTATTGATTTTTTGGGGAACTCATACTAAAACAATGTATTTTAAGTGTTTTCTGAGATTTGCTTTAGAAATAATTTATTCAGATTACATTTTTTGTTTTTATATATGCAATGTTATAAAATATAATATCTTCATCTACCATAATAGTGTAAAGAAGAAATACTATAATTACAATACATCAAATATAAATAATAAATGATACTAAATAACACTTAAATAATAGATACTTGTTGGAAATACAATAGACTAACACTTCAATAGGGTCTAAATAGAATGTATCAGAAAGGTAACAGAAAATATTGTTAGTCATAAAAAAATCTACGAAAAAAGTTTTTAAAGGAGAGAAAATATAGAACTGTGCAAAATATAATCGAAAGCATGTCATAAAAAGCTAAACTAAGCAAAACTATTAAACTGAACTATTTTTGTATTGAGAGAGAGAGAGAGAGAGAGACTCATTAAAACGGCCAGATAGACACAGGAAAACATACAGAAGAGAAGAAGAGAGGGAAGGGAGAGAGAAAATATAACTTCAAAATATATCAAGGAGAAAATAAATAATGTGATTAACCCCTTGAGGCCCAGAACGTAATTTCCATTGTAATTTAGGTACCATTAGACGATTAATTTTTTTGTGAATATAAGCAATGTTTTATAGCTATGACCTGTTTAGTATCCTTGTTCACTAACTCATGTGGTATATTCAGTTACTTTTCGTAATTTTAGGGTACGACAACATATGATTTTATATAGCAAAGGAAAGATCTGGGCGTGAAGGAGTTAAAGTAAAAGAAATAAGGACGTGATTGAAAAGTAAATAATTAGACAAACGAGTGAATTAATGTACATAGAGACATACATAGTTAATAATAATGATTATGAGTGATAATAAAGATTAGTGAATAATTCATTTACTTACAGAGAGATAAAAACCCCCCAGAAATATAACAATAATAAACACTTACAAAAAAAGATGATATACCAAAAATATGAAACAAATCTAACATAAAAACTGAAATAATGATAAGTATAATTATGTTTATAGTAGTGTCTCACAAAAAATTGCCGTACCGTAAAAAAAAAATTAAAAATCCAACATTACAAAAAGATAATGTTGATAATAATAATGACAATAATGATGAGAATAATAATGATAATAATAATGATGACAGGCCTAGCTTTTCTCTCACACACCCAAAATACATGTAAGAAAATGCTAAAAAAAAATAGGAAAAAAAAACTCGATGACAATAATGATGACAATAATAATGATGATGATAATAATGACAATAATAATGATGATGATAATGACATTAATGATGACTATAGGCCTACCTTCTCCCTGCGCTGCTTGACGAAGGAACCCCAAAAAAGCAAAAATTAACCACTAAAAAACCTCAAATATCCTGAAAAAAAACTTTAAAAAACCTAAAAAAAATAACTTCATCATATAACCTTAAAAATACCTCGGAGAAAAAAAAAAACTTATGTAACCTTAAAAAACCCTAACAAAACTCAAAAAACCAAAAAAAACTCAAGTAGCCTTAAAAAAACCTCATAACCTTAAAAAGACTTTAAAAAACCTAGAATAAACCTCAAAAAAACAAAATTAAACCTCAAATAGCATAAAATCTCCGGGTTGACTTGTAACCTGGCCACCACGATAAAGTTTTCCCCGATGTTGGTGGTGAGCTCGCACTGAGGGAAGGGAGAGAGAGGACCAGGGTTATAGTGTGTGTGTGTGTGTGCGTGTGCGTGTGCGTGTGCGTGTGCGTGTGCGTGTGCGTGTGCGGGTGGTGTGTGGGTGGTGTGTGGGTGGTGTGTGGGTGGTGTGTGTAAAAAGTTGGCCCTTACTTACCCATCTTCATGCTTGTGGACAGGACATCAAATTTTCATTGATTTTCTTCCTGTTTTACTTGCATTTAAAAATTTGTGTTTCAAGTTTCAAATATTTAATGTTTTTCTTTATTGTATATATTACTATATGTGGTATATGCCGATACTATCCTTGTCGCTGCGCCACCTTATTAACTACAATTTTCTCTTATTCTATTTCTCTCTCTCTCACTTTTTCTGTCTCATTTGTGTGTATCAATGTTAATGATAAATACCTAATTAATGAAATTATATTCACATGCAGTATGGTAACTTTAGTGAACTCGACAAACACATATACAGTAGGGTACGCCGTAGGTCCAATGAAAAGTGAAATATAGATTATTTCGAATTGGCAGGAAGTTTTCTTATGTAAAATTGAATTTTAAGGGTGGTTTGTCCGCTTCAACTTTTTGGTTTGAGCACTTCTTGCTATGCAAAAATGGACTTTTATATTTATTTGCAAAACATAGCTTAGCCCCGCTAAAGTAACGGCTTCATTTGCACCTATCATCAATTCTTGATCGTCTTTGTAGGCTTCTCCTTGTAAACCAACTGGGTCGAAGCCCGCAACTAGACAGAGCTCTGGATCCAAGTTGGCCGCCTTTGTTGGCGGTGGACGAGAGTTTGCTGGGAGTGAGGTGCCTACGTATCGCGGCGTGATGAAGAGGGAATCCTTCTCCAAGAACTCAGCGGCATCCGGGAGGGTGTTGACAAGCGGGGGTACCCAGTGAGAGACATTGCGAAGGATCTGACCCCCATGGTGCTTGCCCAGTGGAAGAAATCAAACGCCCAGTTTGCACCTCCAGTGGTAGTTATTGACCGGTCCGTGACCAGAAGGATAGAAAATTTTTGTAAGAAGGTTAGTGAAGTGGTGAGAGACAGAGCAACTAAAGCAGTAAAGGAATTCGTAGAGAAGAATATGGACAGGCTGTTTGACATAACGGCCTGCCCTCACACGATCTTCCTCTGCAAGGACCAGGAATCCCACTGCTCCAACCCCCAGCTGTGCCACGCGAGAGCACACGTGCAGTGTGACTGCCCCCTGGCCAGCAAAGTCCCTACTTTAAACCTGGAGTGGCTGTACTACCAGAGGATCAAAGTTGGGGAGGAGAGTGCAATGATGATGACAGGGGTAGACAAGAATGAGACGCATAGACAAGTGGAAGCAGCAAAGAGAAAGCAGTTGGAAGAGGAGGTTAAGCTGAAGAAGCAGAAGCAGAAAGATGAAAAGGTCAGACGTCTTGAGCTGCAGGAGCAGATGTTCCTGGGCCAGGCTGAAGATCACCAGGATTCTGAGGATGGGACGGAGGAGTCGTTCACCCTGCCACTCAGAGGAAAGAGGCAGGAGCAACAGGAGGCTGCCATACTGGTAGACCGACTGCTCAGGCTCATTCCGTTCCTGGACACCCTGGTGACAAGACGTGGCTCCTGGCTCTGAATTAACCATCGCATAATTACCCATCGTTAAGCGCAGTCTGCCGCGCCGGGTGCCTTTGCCTACTTTTACCAGGAATCATGGCTCCAAAACCAACACGCAACCAACAAGCGAAGCTGAATAGCCAACAGCAACAGCAACAGCAACAGCAACAGCAACAACAGGCAAGTGGTGGTGACGACATCAACCCGGAGCATGATGATGGTGATGTGACAGAGTACTGTCTCATTGTCCTGAGGAAATCACAATCACTTGAAAAAATCCTTACCCTTATCATCACCAAGCAATTTAAAGTTGAAATGGAAAACCTAAGGAGTGAAATTGACTGTAAAGATGCCCAAAATCATAAAATTTGAGTGACGAAGTGTTAACATTGAAAAACAAAGTAGAAGATCTGGAGTTAAACATTGACAATGTTGACCAGTACGAGGCCGTGACACCATCATTTTCAGTGGGCCGGTATTACCTGATGAAATAGACAGGAAAAAACCAACAATATCATTACCCATGTTGTCAAAGAAAGTTTTAAAAATTTATATCAGTGAAACAGACATTAACATATCACATAGAATTGGATCACCACATTCCCAGTATAAACGCCAATTATTGTCAAGTTTAAAAAATAGATCACTCAAACATGATTTAATTTGGGGCCTGCATCCAGCTTAGGCCTCATCTCCACATCAACGAGAGCCTGACTCCAAAAAGGCTTAAGTTGTTCAAAACAGTCCTATACTCAGAAAAGAACACAGGGACAAAATTTCCCAAAAGTGCTATACCAAGGATGAAAAATAATAGTCAAACTAAAAAACTCCACCATCAAGAATGTAATAGTTGACGAAAGGACCCTCTTCACTTTCCTAGATAAGTATCCACTTATGAAAGGGCACATTACACAGGCAACCCAGTCAACCTAAACTATTTACACTAACTTTCACTGCATTCTGTTAAAATTCATGTGTATGACTATTGTCTTCAGCGGAAGTGTTTAAATATCACCATAACAACCATCATTTTCATTGCTACTACTACTAATTATGTTTCAGTCTTGATTTCATTATCATATTCCTTTCTTATATATACCTTTCTTTCATTTTCTTTTTATTATAGCTTCTTCTTTTTTCTATTTTAAGTTCCGTTTCTATTATAGTTACCATTATTATACCATTACTAGCATTCTTACTCATTATATGAAAATCTCTGCATTTGTGATTATCATTATAATTTATTATTATTATTATTATTATTATTATTATTATTATTATTATTACTATAATTATTATTATCATTATTTTATTATTAACATTATCATCATTGCCGTTATGGCTACTACTACATTGTTATTATTATCATTATTTTTATTATTATTATCATCATCATTATTATTATTATTATTATTATTATTATTATCATTATCAATATTATATTTATTGTCTTCACCGTCACTGTACATATGACAACTACCATCACAACTACTTAATGTCTGATAGACAGTAGACCACTTCTACATTTACTACTAAACTCGTGCCATTATTGCTACACTAACGTTTTTTTTCCACCTTGTAACTTGCATTGTTCCTATCCAGCTTAGGATATTACCGTAGTCAGTATACTGTTTTTCTGTGTTACAAGTTATCATTGCCGTTACTATTATTATTATTATTATTATTATTATTATTATTAGTATTATTATTACTTATTATTATTACTATTATTATTATTATTATTATTTTTATTATCATTATTATTATTATTATTATTATTATTATTATTATTATTATTATAATTTTTATTATTATTATTTATATTAGTACATTATTATTATTATCATTATTATTATCATTATCACTACTGGTGATATTTGATCATCATCATTACTGTCGTTGTGTACTTAATCAACTTCTGTTTTCATTATTACATCATTACTATTGATGTTATCAATGTTATTGTTATTATCTTATTACTATTATTACTATTATTACTATTATTGCTATTATTATTATTATTATTTTATTGCTATTATTACTTTTATTGCTATTTTTTATTATTATTATTATTATTATTATTATTATTATTATTATTATTATTATTATTATTATTATTATTACTATTAGTATCTACTATCTTTATCATCATATTCATATATATATATATATTTTTTTTTTTATAATATTGATGTTATCCGTATCATTATCATTGTTGTTATTTTTAGTATTATTGATGTTATTATTGGTCACTATCATTACCATTCTTTATCTTTTTGTTATCATTATTATTACTGTTATTATTGTCATTATTATTATAACTATTACTATTTTTATCATTTCTACTACTACTACTACTAGTAGTAATGGTGGTAGTGCCTCTACTACTATGTCTACGTTTACTATTATCATTGTTACTTTAATTGTTCTGAGCATTACTGAAATGTTTTTTTTCTTTCTTTTTCTCATTTATTAATGCTAACATCACTTATTATAATTATTATTAATATTGTTATTATTATTATTTTTAGTTATTAATATTGTTATTATTATTATTTTTAGTTATTAATATTATTATTATTATTATTATTATCATCATCATCATCATCATCATTATTATTGTTATTGGTATTACTATATTATGGGTAGTATTATCGCTATTATTACCATTATTGCCAAAATTAGTAATATAACTTTTGGTAGTATTATGCTGCTATCATTACTACTACTTTATTGTTCAAAGAAATGGTGTTGTTGATTATGGAGGGAGGTGTTATCATTGTTACTAATTTCATTATTATTATATTTTTTCGGTATTACTTTTATTGTAATAATTCTTTTTCTTATTTTTATGCATCTTGTTATGATTATCACTATTATTATTATTATTATTATTATTACTATAATCATTATTATTAATTTATTTTATTTTATTACTACTATCTATATAGGTACTCGTACATTATTATTATTATTATTATCATTGTTACCACTACTAGTATTATCATTATTTTCATTACTACTATACCTAATTATTATTTCTATTACAAATATTACTTTAGTTTTTTTATTATTACTATTACTATCGTTATTATTGGTATTAGCATTATTATTTTTGTTATTATTGTTATCATCATTGTCATTATCATTGTTATTTTCACTACTATCACTACTACCACTACTACCAACTTTGAGACAGCTTAAAAAAATATTTCTTATCATTGCTCCATGCATATGTGTATATAACATTAATTGTTTTTGTATATGGTGTTGATTGCTTTCACTCAAACATATTTTTTCATTACATGGATCTCATACACATTCCTTTATATTCTTTTATGCACCCGGCGCGGCAAGACGCGGCAAGACGCTGCGTTCTTTTTATCTTGCGCTTTTTCTTTTCTATTTTTTTTTCTCTTCACTTCTCACCTCAACACTTAACCAACATGACCAACTTACACATACATGATCTGAATAACTCTGAACTCATGACTAATCTCTATTCATCCTTATTTAATCTTAATGATAACCCTAATCACAACAAAGAGGACATAGCATTAAAAATAATTAATGCTCTTCATGGACACACTGACTTTAATAATATTTCACAGTATTATGACATTCATGCGTATAATAAATTAATTCCCCATAACTCAAATAAACTAAATATATTACATATCAATTCAAGATCTTTACCTAAAAACATAGATAATATTGCAGCATTCCTTAATTCTTTATCCGCATCCCCAGATATTTTGGCCGTTACTGAGACCTGGCTCAATGATACTAACAAACATCTATTTCAGCTACCTGGCTATAATTCCTATCACATGGTTAAACCACTAGAGCACACGGAGGAGTCACATTTCTTTATAATCACATAACTCTACTGTGAACAAATACAAAAATTTAACAATTTTAAACGATTCTATAGAAATTAACAAAATTTAAAAGTAACTGATAGCTCCTGTACTTACATATTATGTGCATATACAGACCACACAGTAAACATGAGGCAGTCGAAGATTCACTAAAAATTTTATATACTCTTTTGCAAAAGATATCATTAAGAAAAATAAACCGTAATTATTGGAGACCTGAATATCAACTTACTTGAACACAGTACAACATGCTCCAACAAATAATTTTCTTAGCACTTGCAAACTATAAACTTTTTCCACATACCCTCACGACCAACCCAACGCTTTCCCTGATAGCTCTAATTTAAGAAAACCATCTTTGCTGGACCATATATTTTAAAAACTTTAATAGTAACTATAAAATCTGGAATAATACATTATCCAATATCAGACCACCTCCCAATATTCCTTAATATCTCTACGCCAATCAAATCACATAAACTTCAAAAAATTGTTTTTAGATCGACAACAAAAAACGAACAAGCTAATTTTTTCGAACAAACTAAGTGCTATTGAATGGGAACGATTTGTTAAATCTACCTTAATTCTAACTTCAACAAGTTTCTTGAAAAACTACATGAAATATATAATGAAAGCTTTCCTCTTAAACAAAATTTGTAAGTGAGAAACGTTTAAACAACCCGTGGATCACTCAAGCAGTTATCAACTCCATAAAAACTAAAAACATCTATACAAGGACATAAAGTAGTGCTTTTTTACCGAAGATTATTACAAACACTATCGTAACACACTTAACCAAACTATTAGACAGGCCAAACATCTATTACACTAAGATATTTTGTAACTTTAAGAATGATACTAAAAAAATGTGGAACATTATCACCAACTTACCAATGACAACCGAAAATCTATTAAGATAGATAACGTCACATAAAATAATAATAAACAAAATTACTTCTCTAGATATTGCTACAGCGTTTAATGAATTTTACACAAATATTGCCCCTGATTAGACCGCGGTTTTCCACAATCTACTACTGATCCACTTAACTTCCTTAGGGGTGACTATCCTAATTCCATGTAGTTCTTCCAGTCCATCCACAAGATGTTTAAGAGTCATTAATTCCTAAAAAACAAAAAAAGTAACACTTATGAATTCTCAACATCTATATCAAAGAAAACAGAAAAATTAGCAATACCATTATCGATCTTATTCAATCAATCTATTAACAGAGGTGAATTTCCACAGTGCCTTAAGCATGCCACTGTTATACCTATCCCAAAAAGGTCCAAAAGATGTTTTAAGCAATTATAGACCCATATCACTGTTAAGTATTTTCTCTAAAATTTTTGAAAAATTAATGAAAAACCCCTACTAAATTTTCTTGAGTCTAAAAATATTATTGATCCCAACAGTTTGGTTTTCGTACAGGCAGGAACACTTTTACAGTTTTAAAAAACTTTCACCGAGGAAATATACACTAGCTTGGTTTCACAGCATTCTTTTTTTAAGCATCTACATTGATTTCACTAAAGCATTTGCACAGTAAGACATGATATACTACTTCGAAAATTACAACATTATGGGATACGGGGAAAACTGTAAATGATTGGTTTAGAGTTACTTATTCAATAAAACACAGTCACAAAACTACTCGATAGTATATCACCATCACTAAACCGTTCGATATGGGGTTCCCCAGGGAAGCGTGTTAGGTCCTATTTTATTCCTTTCTATATAAATGATTTTCCCCTTATCTTTAACAACCTTAAAACCATACTCTTCGCTGACGACTCAACCCTCTACATTACAGATACAAATCCAGTCAACATGATACACACTGCCAATTCTGAGCCCCAAAATTCTTAAAAAAGGTTTTCTAAGTAACAGTTTGATTATAATTTAAGTAAACTTTCTACATGTTATTTACCAATAGGCCACTAAACTTGCTTCCACCATTAATATATAACAACTCCATCATTAAAGAACTGAGACACACACACTCTTGGGTGTACACTGGATGAAAAAATGACATTCAAACCTCATATAACAAACCTCATACTGAAATTATCAGAACTATATCCCTTCTATACAGAGTAAAAGTTTTTGTACCCGACTATATAATAAAAAACGCTTTACGATGCCCATGTCTTACCACATTTCCATTACTGTACACCAATCTGGTGCACCACTTACCCACGCATCTACTGCCTCTATTAAAAATGCAGAAACGACTAATTAGGATTATTACTGACAGTGATTTTCTACGCACATACAAAACCCCTTTTTAAAAAATTACACACTTAAAACTTTTTGATATCAACAAATTAGAAATTGCAATCTATATGTTTAAAACAAATTAACAGTGAAAATAATGCATTACTGCAACAACCACATCACAATTATCCTACCGCACCCAACATAACATCCGTATTCCAATACATAGCCTAACAATGTTCCAACATTCACTCTCTTATCTTGGCCCTAAAACGGGAAATGCTTTTCCCCAGATGACGTAAAAGTTCTTCCTTCACTATATTCTTTAAGAAACATCTTAAAAAAATACATGCTGAATAATACAAACTACACGTCACAAATGATTAAAATTTTGTGATGCTATGTCAGTTTTTTGTTGTTTCGTGAGTTGTGCCAACAACCTGTTGTTGACAGTCACAATGATGGGGGGGTTGGGAGGTTCTCGTACTTGTTTAATGTTATTTTTATGTTACATACTAGATTCATTTATACCATAATTGATCAATTATTGCCCGAAAAGTTTGCTTCCTATGGGCTGCCTTTAATGCTACAAATTATTGTATAGATAATATATAAGATGTACTGTTAAGGCATAATAAAATGTTTCAAATGTTTCAAATGTTTCAAATGTTTCAGGGAGAGGCTGGGGTCCCTGGCACCCCTTGTGATGCAGTACTTGGACAGGCCAGCTGCAAGAAGAAACACAATCCCAGTCCGGAACCTGCGGCTGGCAAGCATCCGGTTCGACGTTCCGCCCACTGCTGCTGCTGCCTTGGCTTCTGGATTCCTCCAGGACCTTATCGCTGACGGCCACCTCTCTCCAGACATATTGTACCTGGTCTGCGATCCAAACAAGCTGAGGAGGGCCAGGCAGGATGCCATGGCATCGGCCAGGGACCTTGACCAGGGGAAGCACCAGGGTACCAAAATAGTTGGATTGGGTTACGATGGGAGAAGGACAAGACCAGGGCGAGGGTGCCCGACAGCTATGGGAAACTGCACCCAAAGGTTGATCAGGAGGAGCATGTGTCAGTGAAAGAGGAGCCATCGGGAAAGGGTACCTTTGGCACTTTGTACCAGAGGCCCCGGGTTTGCCACCTGAGAAGCCTGCGTTCAAGGTGGCTCAGGCTCTCTATGATCTGCTGGTGGCATACGACTCCACCCGACTCACTGATCGTACTGCAAGGTGTCTAAACTAGGCCAACACGGGGGAAGGGTGGTACTCACCCCCTTTTGGGAGAAGATGCTGGACGCAAGCTCTTCTGGAGTATATGCGTGTTGCACACAAGCGAGTTGCCCCTGCGCCACCTTATCACCAGCATCGACGGCCTACCTCATCTGAAAACGGGCTTCACGGGTCCAGTGTGCAGTCTGCTGTCCAGCGTAAATGAGATGCGTAAAAAACGAAAGAGTTCAGAGGAGTGCCAGGCGGTGAAGATCTCACGGAGATACCGGAGTATATCCTGGTCAACATGTCCACTGACCAGCAGGTCTTCTCCCAGCTGGTCCAGGCTGTGAAGCGGGGCGTTCTCCCGCCCGAGCTGCAGGAGATCAGTGTGGCAAAGTGTCCCACTCCAGATGGCTCACCACAGCCCAGTCGCTCGTGTACATGTGGACCAAAAAGCAGGGGACTGACTGGTAAAAAACTGAACACCCTGGAAATCCTAGTCAAGTACTGCCTGCAGGTGTACTTAAAACTCTACTACGACATCAAGGTTCACCACAGACTAGAGGAGGGCCCCCAAAGCACATCCCCCACGCAGCTCAGAGTGATGAGGTCGCAGCCCAAGAAGGTTTAAACGCTGTGACCTTCTACGTGCAGACGGGACATGGTTCGCACACTCAGAATGTGTCCTCCTCTCGCTGATGGCGAGTCGAGTGAGGACGACCGCAGGTTCGCCGTGACCCAGATTTTGAGGCTGAGGGCTGGCGAGGAGTATGGGGACACCAGTGTAAGACCTCGCATCACACCCAAGCTGACTTGTCAGCCACCAGCTTGCAGACCTGATCAGCTGGCAGCCTGGCCAGGTGCACGACCCGGGCATTCACCTTTCACTGTCCGGGGATCAGATCCAGGAATCCTGGTCAAGCCGTACGAGGTTCGAAGAGTTCTCTTTTCCACACCAGAGCACCGAAAGAGTCGTGAAGCAGGTGACAGAGGCTGCGGCAGCCGGGGTTTGGGGCAGAAGGCCGAGACGGGTTCATCCGGGCTCGGGCCCACCACGGGAGACCATGCCCTGCTTCAGGTCTAGAAGACATGATGGACACGTTCTAGGCCAACGTAAAGGCTGTGACACTGTGATGTAGTGCCTGATGAACCAACTGATCAAAAAGACTTACCACGCTAGTCATTTGGACTCATATTGGTGCATGATGAAATAAACAGGCCCAAACCCGGGACACTGCGTACTCATTTAAGTATTATTCGATAAGGGTGCAATATAAAAGTGCGATTTTGCATTGTAAGAATTGCTCAAATGCAAAAATGGAAGGAGATAAAATCGTCTTAGAATTCCATTTTACATAGGAAATTGGCATGCCAAAGTTGAGAAAAAGAATTTGTGTTATACGGCGTACCCTACAATGATAAGGGTAAAATTATCAGCAGTAGAAAGAAAGAGCATCCCGTTTCCTACTTTTGCGATGTGATGTGTGATGATGCGATGCGTGAAAAGGTGCTTATCTTAGAAACGCACTTATAACTATTACAAATATTACTCGTCTTTGGGAGACGTGAGCGTAAACCTGGCATCATAGGCATTAATTGTGTGCAATTATTCACAGGGAGCTTATATCTGATCCACCCTTTAAAAAAATAATACGTAATGAATTGATGATGACGCGTAGGATGTTGTAGTTCCTTTTCGTGTTTTGACTATGTGAAATAGTTTTACGAAGCCTATTACTAGAGAATGGGGCAGAGGAGTTTGAGTAATGATTGATCGAAAACAGGGCCTCTATAGGGGGCACCCAAACTTTCCGAGCATTACACGTGGTGTGTTTCTCGTACTGACTGACGAAACTATTAGATGGCTTGCTCCTTTCATAGTCTCGTCAATGGTAATGTGAATGACGCCTGGTTTTCTTATATCCCGACTCCCTTTTAGTGGCTCTATGAGTATTCCTCGCACATCTGGGTCTTTTCCCCCTACGTCCGTCCGTCTACCTTCCATGGTAGAACAACGATTGTTTCGAATGCCAGATTTTCATCGCACCTAAGTCGGTAGGCGATTTTGATCTCAGTCTGCATTATTGAGTTTTAAGTTGCCTTTTGCTGGACAAGAGGGCATTACCGTTAGACTGAAAGCTGCTTGTCGACCCACTTTTTTCGACCCCGATAAAGTGTACCAACACAGCTCTTATATATGACATTTTGCAGTCCTTGCGTAGCTTTGGTCTTAGCGATTGGCGGTCTATTTTCTTCAAAGCTTTTTAGTCGAACAGAGCTATAAAAATTCGAGTTCGGTTATGGCCTTACTTGATTTCAATATCTACATCTACGCTGAGTTTAAAACTCCGACAGCGAGTGGTAAAACTTATGCAAGTAAATAGCACCACTTCCCCTCCAGTTTTATCAATGAATAGATATTTCGTAGAAAATCAAGCAACCGTGGCAAAGGTTTTTGGGTCTTATTTCGTGGCATTCTCACAAGCAACTTTTAAATTTCCCCAAATGCTCGACATACTATATATAGGCTTCAGCAGAACATTGGAACATTGAAATCTCTCCCAAAGGATGGCAGGAATTCTATATTGATGTTTATATTTTTAACATTACGTAAGTAAACTTCACGATAGCTGAAGCCCTGCAAAAATACCTCCCATGGACTTGAGATGTTTCCCAAAACGCAATGCACCCCCAGCTCATCGACCAAGCTGTCAATTTTTCACTGGGACGTTATAACATAATTTAAAATGCATTTCCAAGTAGATGGGGAGTGGTAGTGGTGATTTTGATTCCTACGCTTAATTTAGAAGGACCAGTCCTGTCATAACTTCCCCCTATCCTTGACTCCATGTCTGTGTAAGATTTTTCGAAAATAAAAAAAATATTCGTTTGATGTCGTTTTTTTTTTGCGCGATTTTCTTTCACTTCATCTCAGCATGAGTTAAATTAACATAATCCATAACTGATGCTATTCTCTCCTTGGAATAATCATATCACGAGGAAATTTCATCGAGCCAGCATCATGTGAAAGATTTCGGTAAAGATTTCGACCCAGGTTGTATGTATGGCATTTTGCAGTCGTTGCGTAGCCTTGGTCTTAGGGGTTGCCTGTCCCAGTTTCATTCAAGCTTTTTTATTCAAACAGGGCTATAATAGTTCGAGTTGAGAGAGTGCTATCCTCCAGAACTCGCTCCCAGGTGGTATCCCGTAAGGTTTTGTCTTGAGTGTGACTTATCGCTATAACCATTTAATGCACTGTAAACGTCCTGCTTGAGGGTTTACTTTGAAACCCTTGGGGTGTCGATGACTCTCACTCTTTTTGCTGCTTCTATTGCCGAGAGACGACTTCAGCTGATGACTGGATCTGTGAGTGGCCGAACTGTTAAGGTTTTTCCGCTTTTCTCCCGGGGAAGATTGTTGAGTTCCCAAATCTGCCGGACACGGGGATTTATCAAAGGCTCTGATCTGTATCATTATGGATACTGAATACCATGTAAGAAAAGGCAGCCCGCTTTTTAGAAGGATTGTTTGATTCTGACTGACATAGGCTCCTAATTTTTGTTTATCCGTTAGATTGATTTAGAGGCATGGAGCTGCTTAATTATGGCACTATCACACACCACATGGGGAGTCGATCGTTCAACGCTATTTCGGCTATACAGATAATTATCCTATACAAATTGGAGTACGAGTGTGAAGTGTAGTAATCTTTTGTCACACCAAATAGAATGCCGGGGTTGGATTACGTACATCCTGCTGATGGTCGCTTGGTACCGCGCGTTCGAATCTTCTTCTATGTAAGAATGTTGCTGGGTTCCGGCGTTCTTCCATTGGATCTTCAACGTCAGCCACGTTGCAGGGTTTCACCACACAAGGCCACTATTACATTGTTATTTAGGTACTTGAGTCATTGTAAAATTTTTGCTACGACCACATAGGTCACATTTAAAAGTAGTTAAAATTTGGTATCGTCTTAACGCCTACCAGACTCAGTAACTTTGGCAGTTTTTGGGAGTGATTGTGAGTCATGTTATCACTGTCATTATCTATATTATCGGGGAGGCGGTAGCAGAGTAGTTGCGTCTCCGAGTGGCGTTCTCGGTGACCCGAGTTTTGATCCCCCATGAGAGCCAGAATCTTTCTGCACCATCGAGTGGCCTAAGAAAACCCACATGCCCTGTCCCTTAACTCTACCTTCGATTGCGAGTGCATCGGATGACACAGGGGGGGGGCATGAGCCTCACCCCTTATCACAGGCCCTCACTATAAAAATACTGCCTGCGCAACCACGGACGAGAGCCAACCTCACAGCCCCCACGTGAACTCCTGTGACTACCATCCGAGCTTCAGAAGTCACTGCCTACAAGCGCTATAGCACAAGATGTATCATAAAAATCTGTTCCGGCCAGTTTACCAAACCGTATTTGTTCTGGTAAAAACATTTAATGAGTTGTTGTAGATCCCATTTGTAGCATATTACCAATATCTTTCAAATATCTCTCTAAATTACCAATATCTCTTTTTATCAAAGAAATGAGACCTGACAGTAAATTTTTTCCGGGGTTTCCCGGACAGTTGGTTTTTCCTGGGAATGAAATGGTTGATGCTCTAGTTATAGTTTGCTGCCCGAAGACCGGATTTGAATAATTTTCAGCGACGACAGAATATCTTTGCAAGGTAGTTACAAAAGCATACAAGTGGATTCGCAGGAATACGCAAGAGCGATATACAAAACCCTTCCCAAAGGCTTCAATGTATGGGATTATGGAAACCTCAAATTTAATTGCAAGTAGCAGACGGCCCTTTGGGACCCTTCATAATGGCCATACTAAGCTGACGCATGGGTAAACCCAGTGTCAATAGTTATTGTTCCAGTGACGGGCCGCCACATACCCTGTCGAGTGCGTTAATTTTGGAGAGCCATGTCGCAAGCATCTTGGAATGCACAGGGAAAAAGTTGGCCCTTACTTACCCATCTTCATGCTTGTGGACAGGACATCAAATTTTCATTGTTTTTCTTCCTGTTTTACTTGCATTTAAAAATTTGTGTTTCAAATTTTAAAAATTTGATGTTTTTCTTTATTGTATATATTACTATATGTGGTATATGCCGATACTATCCTTGTCGCTGCGCCACCTTATTAACTACAATTTTCTCTTATTCTATTTCTCTCTCTCTCACTTTTTCTGTCTCATTTGTGTGTTTTTCAATGTTAATGATAAATACCTAATTATGAAATTGTATTTACAGCAGTGTGGTAAATTTATTGAACTCGACAAACACATATACAGTTTTCACAGTGTACCTGGTAGCGCAGTCTATAATGACGGCGGGTGACGTCAAGAAGTCTTACAGCGGAGTGGCATAGCCCACGGTGTTATGGACTCGATCAGTAGGATTATTTGGCGTTGTCGGTACCTGTGTAGGAAGACAAAGATCCGGATCTTCAAGTCGCTTGTGATCCCTGTCATACTCTATGGTTGTGAGACATGGACACTAAAAAGCGACTTGAAAAGACGAACGATGCCTTTGGTAATAAGTGTCTTCGCAGAAACATGGGTATCGCTGGATGATTACGTTCAAAACAGCGATTGCCCGTGAGACTGAAATTTAGGCCTATTACCTGCATATTCCGGGCAGCGCCAAATTCGGCTATATGGGCATGTGGCACGCTAACCCCCGAAACCGATCCTTCCCATCGGGGGTTTATTTTTAAGAGACAATCCGGCGTGGAGGAGGCCAAGCAGTGCCCACAAGTTCTCGTGGCTGGGGGAAGTTGATGTTTCTATCGAAAACTGCTTGGTATGGGAAAGGGGCCTGCATTTGGTCTTGCGCGTGTCGACCCCCGGGAGAGGCGTCGTAGGGTGGTCGAGGCGACGCGCCCTCCGGCGTAAGACCCCAATGATTGATTGAGTGTACCTGCATGGTCAGATACAAAATTATGTCATTTTATCTTCCACTACAATTTATCTATAATTTTCGCTGCCAGACAAGAATCACAAATACTTATAAAACCAAGAGAATACCCAACATATGCCTCTAAATCCACATTAATACCTACCAGTATTGTAATCACCAGAATTGCTGCATCATGGGCTGTTCGTTGGGCAAAACATAATCAAATAGATCTACAACAGACGATGACCAGCTCACCAATGAAAAGTGCAGCAGCCACAAGAATACCTGTATGACAAAAAAAAAATGAGCCATAGCAATAATGACAAATTTACATGAAGAAATAAAAAAAATCTAAAAAAAAATACAAGATATGAAAGAAATAAGAAATAACATGGAAGATGTAAGAAAAAAAAGGTACTTATTGTAACACTAAAGATTATATTTTTGCTATTGATACAAAGTCCTTGTTTGTTTGATTAATATAAGTATCCATATATATAATAAGATTAACCATAGATAACAGTAGAACTGGATGTGACACTCCACCGCCACGCGCGATGCACACTGCAGTACTGGCTGGTCCCATAACCACTTGCTGCATAGGACTATCATATAGACTGGTTTATCAGTATATATGATATGGTGTTATCTTCGTAAATGTTTGTTCTATAATATTATGAAATAAAAAAAACTAAAGCACACTAAAGAAATGCCATTACGAGACACTGATGAAATATGCAACTCTTTTGCCATTTAAAAATTGCCAATCAACTTTTATGATGAAAGGGGGTCAATAGAAGCACAATTTTTTAGCTACTTTCCATTGATATATTTCGTTTTCTGATAAATGAATTAGAACCATGCATAAATTAGCGTTAAATAAATAAATAAAATCATCAATCGGGAAATTTTCAGCAGTATATATGATATACTGTTATCTTCGTAAATGTTTGTTCTATAATATTATGAAATAAAAAACACTAAAACACACTAAAGAATTGCCTTTACGAGACTCTGAAGAAATATGCATGAATTTCAACTCTTCGCCATTTAAAACTTTGCCAGTCAAATTTTATGATGAAGGGTATCAATGGAAGCACAGTTTTATTAGCTAGCTTTCCATTGATATATTTCGTTTTCTGATAAATGAATTAGAACCATGCATAAATTTGCGTTAAATAAATAAATAAAATAGTCAAACGGGAAATTTTCACGATTGATGAGGTTATTTATTTAGTTAACGCTAATTTATACATGGTGCTAATTCATTTATCAGAAAACGAAATATATAAGTAAATAAATAACCTCATCAATCGGGAAAATTACCCGATTGATGATTTCATTTATTTAGATAACGCTAATTTATGCATGGTTCAAATTCATTTATCAGAAAACGAAATATATCAATATGAAGCTAATAAAATTGCGCTTTATTGATACCCTTCATGATAAAAGTTGACACGCAAAGTTTTCAATGGCGAAGAGTTTAATAAATATTAAGTTCATGCATATTTCTTCAGAGTCTCGTAATGGCATTTCATTAGCGTGTTTTACTGTTTTTTATTTGATAATATTATAGAACAAACATTTACGAAGATAACAGTATATCATATATACTGATAAACCAGTCTATATGATAGTCATATGCAGCAAGTGAATGGGCCAGCAGACTGGCCATGGGGCCAGTACTGTACTACTGCAGCGTCCAGCGCGCGTAGTTGCGGAGTGTCACATTCAGTTTTACTATTATCTATGGATTAACAAATAGTATACCGCTAATATCGATTTGAAACTATATATACATATATATATATATATATATATATATATCACAAAGGACTGGCCAAGGGCACAACAAAAATGGGTAACACAAAGCCCGCTTAGTTGCCAGTTCCTATAAAGAAGACAGTAAGAGAATAAAATAAAAAAGAAGGGTGAGCCAAATTAGTTCGGGAGGTGTCTTGTTACTCTTCTTTTGAAAAGATTTAAGTCATAGGATAGTGGAAAAATAGAAACAGGAAGAGAGTTCCAGAGTTTACCAGTGAAAGGGATGAAAGAGCAAAGATACTGATTAACTCTTGCATTAGGAAGATGGACCGAATAGGGATGAGAATGAGTAGAAAATCTTGTGCAAGAAGCAAGTAGAAGAGAGCACGAGAAGCAACATTGTGGCGGTGATTTAAAGATTGAAGACAGTCAGTCAGAGGAGAGGAGTTGATGAGACAAAAAGCTTTTGACTCGACCCTGTTTAGGAGGGCTGTATGAGTGGATCCTCCCCAAACATGTGAGACATACTCCATACATGGGCGGATAAGGCCCCTGTAGAGAGCAAGCAATTGGGAGGGAGAAAAAAAAGGACGCAGATGCCACAGGACACCTAACTTCTTAGAAGCTGTTTTAGCAAGAGATGAGATGTGAGATTTCCAGTTCAGATTTTTAGTAAGGGATAGTCCTAGAATGTTCATTGTAGAAGAAGGAGACAGTTGAGTGTCATTGAAGAAGAGGGGATAGTTATCTGGTAGGTTTTGTCGAGTAGCTAGGTGAAGAAATTGGGTTTTTGAGGCATTGAACAAAACAAGGTTTGCTTTGCCCCAATCAGAAATTATAGAAAGATCAGAAGTTAGGCGTTTGGTGGCATCTCTCCGTGAATCACCTAGTTCCTGTTAAATTGGACGTCTAATAAGCGACGTTGAAAAATGCAGGGTAGAATCATCAGCGTAGGAGTAGATAGGGCTTTGAGTTAGACTTAGAAGATCATTAATGAATAATAGAAAGAGAGTGGATGATAGGACAGAACCCTGGAGAACACCACTTTTGATAGACTTAGGAGAAGAACAATGACCGTCTACAGTGGCTGCAATAGAACGGTTTGAAAGGAAACAAGATGTAGGTACAGAGAGAGGATAAAAACCGAATGAGGGTAGTTTGTATATATATATAAAATATTGTATATATATATATATATATATATTATATATATATATATATAATATATATTATATAATATATATATATATATATTTTATATATATAATATATATTTATATATATATATATATATATATATTTATATATATATATATAAATATATATATATATATATTTATTATATTTATATTATATTATAGATATATAATATATAAAATATTATATATATTTTATATATATATATATATACATATATATTATATATATATATATATACATATAAAATATATATATATATATTTTATATTATATATATATATATATTAATATATATATACACATATACATTATATAATATACCATTATATATATATACACATATATATATATATACATATATACACATATTTTATACCATATATTACATATATATATAACATATAATTATACATATTTTAAAATATTATATTATCAATATATATATATATATATTTATATATATTATATATATAATGTATACTATTATATAGTATATCTATATAAGTATATATAAGGCATAATATAATAAGGCGACGTGGTACACTGTCAGCAAGATTTTGAAGGAACTCAGGCTTAAATTCTTCCCAACACTTTCGGAGCTCCATTTCAAGCTTGGGGAGTGTAGAGGTGTCACGTGAGCGGAGTTTGCCTTTAATGATGGCCCAAAGATTTTCTATGGGTGATATATCGGGAGAACTACCTGGCCAGTCATCTATTCTCCCAATCTTGCAGTCATCAAGCCACTGTATCACATCTCGAGCTGTGTGGCAGGATGCTCCATCCTGTTAAAATCTTTGCCTGTGTCTTTTCAAAGCAGGCCTCCAGGTGGTCATTTAAAAGATCAAAATACACCACTTTGTTAACAGTTGTGTTCTTTGGGAAAATAACTAAGTTCCCAATACCATGAAAAGTAAAGCAACCCCACACCATTAAACTGGGAGGGTGTTTTGTGGTCTTTGGTGTGTAGCGAGGCTCGGTGGGGTCTGACCCTGGGCGATGGTACACTTTTGCTGGTCCTCCTCCACTCACACAAAATGTGCTTTCGTCACTCCACAGCACAGCCCGCCACTTGTCAAGAGGCCAATCTCTGTATTTCTTTGCAAAGTGAAGCCTTTTCTTCCTTTGGCGGTCATTTATCAGTGGCTAATTCCGCGCCCGGTAACACCTGTAGCCAAGGTCACGTTTCAAAGTATACACCACTTTGTTAACAGTTGTGTTCTTTGGGAAAATAACTAAGTTCCCAATACCATGAAAAGTAAAGCAACCCCACACCATTAAACTGGGAGGGTGTTTTGTGGTCTTTGGTGTGTAGCGAGGCTCGGTGGGGTCTGACCCTGGGCGATGGTACACTTTTGCTGGTCCTCCTCCACTCACACAAAATGTGCTTCGTCACTCCACAGCACAGCCCGCCCCTTGTCAAGAGGCCAATCTCTGTATTTCTTGCAAAGTGAAGCCTTTTCTTCCTTTGGCGGTCATTTATCAGTGGCTAATTCGCGCCCGGTAACACCTGTAGCCAAGGTCACGTTTCAAAGTTTCCTGTACAGTACGAAGCGACACATTACCAAGAAGAGTATGATTTTCCTCCTTCAGTTCTCTGGCTGTAAGGCTAGGATTGGCATCAAGCTGTCGCCTTAACACGCTCCTGGTTCTGTTACACGTTTTTTTGTTTCCCAGTGTTTTTTAGGAGCGGGGATTCTCTACCCAAAAACC
>JACEEZ010020946.1:0-13842 GCA_016584305.1 Chionoecetes opilio
GGGAAGGAAGTGAAGAAAATTTGATGAAAACACTGCAGTCCTTCTAGCAGCGAAAACGTCGATCATGATGTCTGCATTTTGGGATGGGAAGAATACCTTTCATGGAATGGGTATGAATCCCCAATAACTCCAAAGATCAAAAATCCACCCTTCTATTCACAGGCTTTAATGTTGGTGACAATAAAATTAAAGAAAATTGCAAACCGTTGACATTGGGAATTCACGTGAGAAGCATGTTGAGGGACATCTTATTCCGCGAACTTCCAGTACCCACTGCCACCAAAAGGGCGACTTAGTCTCTCTGGCAGATATCTTCAGTAGAGAGATCAGGTCCAATTTGGTTCGGAACAATGCAGGCAATTCACGGTGGATCAAGTGCCCTCCCCATCCAGGTGTGGCGTCGATCACGTTCTTTCCCATCATAGATAGTCCCCAAAATTACATGACCTGCTATTTTCGACACTACATACAGGGAGGTCCCGTTATATGAGCATTGGGTATAACGAGAATCCGATGATACAGAGGTGTAAATTGGGGTCTATTTTGAATTTTACGAGTCGAAAATCCAATGATAGACGACATTCAAACGGGTGAGTAAAATTACCAAGTTCAAATGCGCGCCCTACCACTCCAGGCTGGACAAAGGGGGATATGGTTGCCCCCCAGTGAGTCACCCTAGCAGGCGTGACCTAAAGGGTAATTGAACATAGGGTGGGGCCTGACTTTAGGGGTAATTAGCAGGTTTTGCGGCCCCAACCTTGGGACCGCGTTCAGGTCACCCCTAGCAAGGCGTGACCTGAAGGGTAATTAAGCATATGGCGGGGCCTGCCCTTTAGTGTAATTAGCAGGTGTGCGGACCCAACCTTGGACCGCTACACTACCTTCTCTTTATCACGTAGCGTCCCATACATTACAACGTCTTTTTTGCTTGTTGTGCATTTTTTTATGTTTAATTAATGTGCTTTATGTTATTTTGTGTGCATTTTCCCCTTTCAAAATGCTTTTTTTAAAAGAATAGGTAGTACAGTGTGGGTAATAAGACGCTGTGTGTTTGTTGTGTTTGCTATAGTTTATTTTGCTTGAAAAACATGTTTTTTATTTTTTTTAAATTTTTTTATTTATTTAATTTTTTTTTTTTTTTTTTTTTTTTTTTTTTTTTTTAATTGATTTGGGGGCCTGGAACCAACCTATATTTACCATTAGTTTGTGTTTCGTTATACGACATTTCGCTTTACGAGTAATTCCAGGGGGACCTAACTGCTCGTATCTTCGGAAACCTCCCTTACTATATTTGAGCAAGATAGCACGCGATCAAAAAGTCCCACGAATTATTACCTTTTATCAAGCTTTTTGTTCTGAAGCTTCCCAAATCATCAATGAATAGAGAGACCTGCAGGGCAATTATTTTAGTGCTGGGATCATTTCACACTCTGATGAATCTTTTGGGAAACAGTCGGTACTCTTATGAATGGTTCGGATTGTTGAAGTCTTTAAAAAATATACGGAACAAATGCCGTGCAACACATGATTCTGGAAAAGCTGTTTCAAGAGCGATACGTGGTCATATGATATAGATGCAGCTCTTAGTACCTTACTAGTCGCAGACGTTTTTCCCTCGTAACATACCAGCATGAGACAGATTACATAGTTGATTTGAATGTCTTATGGTATTTGAAATACTTGTAACCCGGTAAGTACTGAGGTACTGAGTACTGAGGAAGTACTAAAACCCATTCGTCTTGGAAGCCCCATTAGTTTTTTTCAGAGTATTTTTTTGGGGAAAACGTGAGTCTTAAAAGCCGTAAAATATGGTACTAACGCCTCGCACCGGATAAATAAGCTTTTTTAAAACAGGTTTTCAATACCCGAGTTTCACGATCCTCGAGTTAGCGCTATGCCTTGTGAAGAAAGAAAGCGCGAAACTCGGGAGGGTACTGTACACTAATTGCTTTACAAAATTTTATCACAACATGCATACATGAATCGACATGTTGGCGCTCAAGAAAAGTATCCCCCTTCAGCCCTTGAGTTAATACTCTAAAATACAAAAACCTTTATGAACTCACTACCCTCTCGAGTTTCACGCTATGCGAGTTTTTGCGATCCTCGAGTTTCGCGCTGAGTCCTAAATTCTTACCATCCCGACTTTTGCGCATTATATCCTCGAGTTTTCGCGGTTTTTTTTTGTTTTTTTTGTGTGTATTTACCTAGTTGTAACATTTCAGGAAAAGAGCTATGCTCGTACTGTCCCGTCTCCAAATCTACTATTTTCCATTGCCTTTGATCCTGAATACTTCTTGCATTAATCACTTTTGCATCAAGGTTGTCCCAGGCTTCTATGCTTCTATACGGGAAAACTATATTTTTTTATATCCCTCTTGCTGTTGTCCTTTTTCAATTTCTTCTCATGACCTCTTGTACTTCTGTCGTCCCACACAAACAGATCATTTTCTATCAATTTTTTCCAGACCCATTGATGCTCTATACACTGCTATAAATCTCCCCTTTGTGTGTGTGTGTTGTGGGGGTGTGTGTGTGGTGTGTGTGTGTGTGTGTGTGTCTACAGCGCCATTAGGCAGTGACCTCCAGGGGGGGGATGGTAGGCCCTGGAGGTTAACTTGAGGGCTGTGATGGTTTGGGCCCTTCTGCCGTGGTGGCACAGACAGAATTTCTATAGTGACGCCCGTGATTAGAGGCTCATGCCGCCCCCTGTGTCCTCCGATGCACTCGCCAAACGAAGGTAGAGTTAATGAGGCAGCGTGTGGGTTTCTTATGCCACTCAACGGTGGGAGAGAAAGATTTAAAGTGGATTTTACAGCCCTCATCAAGGATCGAACTCGGGTCACCGAGAACGCCACTCGGAGACGTCTTCTTCTTCTTGTGACCTTTTCTGCTTAGTATCACTTTGTAGGTCGTCTGTCAAGCTCGTGCTCGAGCTTGACACATATCTTGATGCTTAACCACTCTGCTACCCCCCGCCCCTTCCATAAAAGAGTACGGGACACGTCTTCCTACCTTCCTGCTTAGTATAGTATTATAATAGGCTTAGTATAGCTTGTATGTAGTTTTGCTTTGTTTTTTTTTCCTTTTGTTTTTGGGTTTTTCTCTACAGGAGCAGCCGGGTCGCATAAAATAGGTAACACCTGAAAATAGTAGCACCTTAAACCCTTTCACCCCCCGCCGTTCCTTACTTATTTACCACAAAAAACTCCTTTATAAGTGATTAACCAGACGTGTGTGGTACTGTGGTTTCTGGAGGGACTGGAGAGAACAGGGGAGAAGAGAGGAAGGCATTGTGACAGTGTTATTGCCGTATAACATGGGCACACAACCATCAGCTAACAAGATATGTGTCAAGCTCACTCCTCAGACCAAAACAGCATCTGCTGGGTGACTCCTAACTCAAGCTCAAACTCAAGCTCCTCTCCTCCCTCCTCTTCTGTATGTAGTGTTGGCCGAAGCCACCACCCCGGGAGGCGGGTCACAAACCCTAGGCTAACACCCAGTACCCTTCACTGCTGGGTGACATTGGCTTGGGCATTTTCAGGATATTTTTTTTGGGGAAAAAGTGAGTCTTATAAGCTGTAAAATACGGTAGGTACACGCCCTCAAGTTAACCTCAGGCCTACCATCCCACCCCTGGGGGTCACTGCCTAACGGCGCTGTGGGCACACACAACACAAAAAAAAAAAAAACTCACCAGACAAAATAAGCTTTTTTTGTGTTTTCAATACCCGAGTTTCGCGATCCGCGAGTTTTGCGCTGTGCCTCCGGAAGAAAGCAAGCGCGAAACTCGGGGGTAGTGTAGTAGGCTTCATTTAACGTATCTGCTCGCATCATTGCTAGCATACTGACTATATGAAGGACAAACCATATAGTCCCTTTACGTAGTATTGATTTGTAAATCAACTTTTTGTCAAACTTGATTTGATCAACTAACCTCTTGATGAGTGACTCGGCGAATAAGAAATGGCCGAATGAAAGTACGTCCAACTTTAAGAATCCCTCAACTGGGTCCCTGTAGGATTATCACTTTCATCTTCTGTAAATTCAGATAAGTGTTCTGAGTCCAATCCTGACCCTGAAAATCAAGAAAAAATTTTTATGAGAGTACAATCATAAATGGAGAGGAAAGTAGCATTTACTTTGAAATATATGTTAAAACAACATATAACTGTACTCCATAAATAGTTTACAATTTAGTTTTTTAATTAATTTTGTAGTAATACACTTTACACCTTGCCTTTTTATATTTGTTTTTTTTAGCAAGGTTCCACACACACACATTCGAGCTCAGGCTCAAGTATTGTTGACAAACGATTAATCAGGGATCCATGTACTCCTGGAGCCAAGGGTGTTTTCATGGTTTAGAGGGCCCCAGATCACTCACCTGATTTTGATAGAGGACCACCTGGGGCATAATATTAACGAGGGTAGCTCATCTGAAACCGGGAAATAATCTCATAAATTACGGATTTGTCAAAATTGTGTTTTCCCGGGAAATGACCCTTCGAATGACGGGTGAACCCCCTTTTCGATCCCCCTAGCACCAAAACAAAGACACTTACGGAAATGAATTACCACTCAAAAAAAAGTTTAAACTTATCCGCTACAAGATTTAGTTTAAAGTGAAGTTGATTACACAATGAACCTTTTCAGTAGGATCGTAAATGCAAAGTTATATCAAATTTTTGAAAAATCTAGGGTTGTAATACACAAAAAAAAATAAATATACGGAGTGAAAAATCTCATTGTTTATTATTTCTACTAGTTTATTACACATTGGGAAGTTTTTAAAACTCCCAAAAAAGAATACTGTAGGTCCATGTGAACATTTAGGGTCAAACTAAAAAAAATGATGGAATTTACTGAACCTGAGGTAAATACCACTACACTTTCTCTGAAGATTAGGACATGAGAAGTATGCACAAACCTTTTTTTTCCCGGACTAATAGGGGGAGCACTGGTCCGGGAACCGCAAAAGTCCGGGAATCGTAACAGTAAAAAAAAAAAAAATAATAATAAATTTCCCATGCCATTATCCACCCCCGGACGTTTTTTCCTACTCTAGTATTTACTGTCCGGCAACCGCCAATATCAACTACCCCGCCGCGGACTTTTACGTCCGCTGAGCATGCTGCCAAACCTGGCGGGAGGCAGCAGAAAGTGTTCAAAAGTCCTCAAGAGACGTTCCTGCACCAGGGGGAGTGAGGGTCAGGGGACTAACGGAGGCCGTGCAGGTGAACCGTGAGTGTCGTGTGCCCAATGTAAACAAAACGACCGCTGAGCATGCTGCCACCTGGCGGGAGGGAGCAGAAAGTATTCAAATTGTCTCAAGAGACGTTCCTGCACCAGGGGCAGTGGGGTCAGGGACTAATGGAGGCGGTGCAGGTGAAGATGAGTGTTGTGTGCCCAAATGGAACAAAACGACCGCTGAGCATGCTGCCACCTGGCGGGAGGCAGCAGAAAGTGTTCAATAGTCTCAGAGATGTTCTTGCACCAGGGGCAGTGGGAGTCAGGGGACTGACGGAGGCGGTGCAGGTGAACCGTGAAAGTCTTGTGCCCAAATGTAACAATACGACCGCTGAGCATGCTGCCACCTGGCGGGAGGCGCGAACACTGACCAGGGGTGACAGGAGAAAGCTCGGGACCTCCGGACATCTTTGTCAATTTACGAACAGGACCAGGCATTTCAAGGTAAAAAAAAAAAAAAAAAAAATCTCCGAGACTGACATATCCCCGGACCTGGGATTTTGTCCGGCAAATCCGATATCCGGAAATGGAGGTCCGAGAAATTGAGGTTTGTGTGTACAAACAAAACAGTATCGCTTATCTTACCTTCACTAGTTATTAGTAAAGGGTAATTTGGTAATTCCCTTTTTTAATACTGTAGGGTCTGAGTTATTATCACTGTTGGGACAAAGAGCTATGTTATGAAAAAGTTGGTTACATTTCCTACAAGTTCTTAATTTTATAGGGCATTCATTTGAAGCATGTTTACCACAGAGACAGGTTAGGCAATTACCAAGGCTCATCAACCTTTCAACTCTAGTGGAACAATCTGAATAGATATTACATGGGGGAGGGTGGATGGGCCTCCCTCACATAAGACACAATTTATTTTTCGTACTTCCCTATTAGTAGCCCTGGAATTAGGGATTGTATCTATTATTTGAGTAGGTCTAAATGGTTTACTGGTAGGCTGAGAAGTTTGAATCTTAATTACAGGCTGTTTGATTTGCATAACTTTAACAGGCGGGATAAATACCCACTAACGAGGGATCTTTAAACTCTAAGGGTGGCTTATATAGCTGATTACCTTTAAGTGTAACAATCTTGATCTCCTGTGGAGGGGTTCCTGCCCTACCTTGCAAATTTTGGGTTAAAGAAACTTAGCTGTTTGATGGAATATGAGCACACTCCAGTTATCCCTCATATTCCCAAATTTCTTTATCGAGATATCTTTGACACTGTTGTTCTAATTGTCACACATTGGTGAATAATTTTCTTTATCCCCAGCTTGTCTTAATTGAACTTCATATAGGCAGTAAGCCTCCTCATATTTATTCCATTGCTCATTTAACAATGGTAGACCTGTCTTTAAATTAATATAATCAATAGGAACTGCCTTAAATTTCGTCCTCACACTTATTATATATTCGTGTGAGCATTGCTAATTTAGCTGTAATGAATGCTTAGCTAATTTCGCCATGATCTAGTTAATAATTAAGTCAAATCAAATATTTAATGCAAGATTACGTCACTATATATTAATTGTTAGTTGATAATTAATTATATCATAAGTGCTGGGAAGCGCCGTTGGTTGGCCTGTCAAGGCGCATAACCAGCCTATGACCAACCAGCTTTAACTATTAACACTAACTAAAGCTACGTAACCTCTGATGTTTCTACTACCTGGCGTATGGTAGTTGACCGGCTGTTGAATCGTTCTCGACAAAAACCCCAAAACACCTCCCCTCCGCTCTCATACCAGCAATTGTGGTAGGATCATATTTCGCCCCAATGACCACTTGAATTATATGACATCCAAAATTCCTCACTTGGGGCCCCAGGTTTTAAAAANATCCGGGAGCCAGGCCCCAGTTATATCAAAGTAGTATGATTGAAGCTGCATATTTATCCTTCTAATTGTACAAAAGTTGAAACTCATTCATTTCATCTGTTAACCAACAAATAAAGTATATTTTACACTAGGGATGAGTTTCCTCCCAAATTTGGGAGTATGGTTTGTTTACCTTATTGTATTCTAGGAATTTTTCCCTCAATGAGTAAATAATTACTTCTGGAGATATAATACCATGCAAATTTATCGGGAGGAGAGAGACAAGTGTTTATGTGGCCTCACTCTTCTTCTGTGACCTAAAATCGCCTCTGTTCTTCCCTTGCCGCGGACACTTTTAAGTGAGGATTTGGCTTTAATTAGGTTTAAAAAGTGGATTTAGGTTACTGAGTGTAAAAGTAGGGTTAGGTTAGTTAATTTTCATATCTCCTATAGGTTTTACAGGGAGTTTCGTACACAAGTTGTTTCGTACCCAGGTTGTTAGTTGTTTCGTAAACTGATTTTGAGTTTTTGTACATACGTGATGTCGTTTCGGTAACTCTTGTAGTAAAGTTAAACTCTGAGCTGAGTGTACGAAACGACTATGGTTTCCATTTTTGACTACGAAACAACTTTTTGGTACAAAATCTACTGGTGTACGAAACAATTTTGTGAACGAACTGACGGGCACCCTCCTATAGGGTGGGGTGGGTCACACCGAACGGGGGGATCACCGTACGAAGGCTACAACGCGAAAATTAATTCAAATTTCGCGCCACCATGCCAACAGGGATGCAGCGCCACCCTCAGTGAACTACATGCGAGCAACAGGGTAGCGTCAGCGTCCCCTTTCCGTGTTTACCAGGTAAGAAATTTTATTTTTCGTATGTTCCTTTTTTACTTTTCGCCGTTCTTATATAGTGTCTCATGTCGGCTGTGATGGCGTGATTCTTTGAGGTAAGTTGCAATACAGGTATAACCGTATTGACATGTTATTGAGTGAAAAAGTAGTGCATGCTTTCGAACAGGCCGCGGGCATTATTTACAAAAAAATTGGGGGCGCGGGGATCAACGTATGGTGAAGTGCGGGGGATCAACGTACAGTAAAATTTTTGAAAAAGCTATATCTTTTGAAATACCTACAAAAACATAACAACAGTGATTGACTATGTATATTCGCATGATATTAAATGGTGGTGGTGAACTAGTGCATTTAAATTAAATGGAACAGTGTTTTTTTGTGGCATAAAGTTGAAGGTGTTTGGGTATTAAATTATGATGCTATATCAGTGTTATTATGCTATAAGCACATGAACTAACTATTATATAAGTGATTTATGTTATTAGAATGATTCTAGAATTAATTTTTTATGGTTAAAAAAACCATTTAACACTGCATATTTTCGGGGCATGACGTTCGGTGACCCCCCGCATCACTACGATTTTGGAAAATCTATATATTTTTAAATACTTAGAAAAACATAAGAAAAGTGACTGACTATGCATATTAGATGATATTAAATGGTGGTGGTGAACTAGTGCATTTAAATTAAATGGAACAGTGTTTTTTTTTGGCGTAAAGTTGAAGGTGATTGGTTTTAAAATTTTATGATGCTATATCAGTGTTATTATGCTATAAGCACATGAACTAACTATTATATAAGTGATTTATTTTTATTAGAATGATTCTAGAATGAATTTTTTATGGTTAAAAAGACATTTAACACTGCATATTTTGGGGGCATAAACGTTTCGGTGATCCCCCACATATTTTGGGCCAGACTCCTAGTCCCAAAATAATATGGGGGGCCATGCAAGAATCGCCTCTACACTGTAAAAAATACTAAGCTAAGCTAACCTAAACTACCCTAACCTAACTATGCATGATGTCTAATGTCATTAACTCTTTTCAGATCTAACCTAACCTACCGCCATCACCGTCATCATGCCTCGCAAATATGTCAGGAAAAAGCGACAAGCAGATGGCCCGCACTGCCTGGAGGCTGCCTTTAAAGCACCGCGTGGCCACTAGCTGCAGCCTGAAAAAAGCCGCTGACAGATTCAACATCAAGAAAACACTCTTGCTGTAAGTTGCTCTATTTAGTTCCATATCTCCCCAAGGTCTTTTTGTATGACCTCATCCCACGTCTTCTTTTTGGTCTCCCTGGGATGAGGCCCATGCAAAAAGACCTCAGGGATAGCTTAAGGTCTCTAGATTTATAGATTTTAATTTATTCATTTTTTTTTTAGCTTTTATTGCCAGCAAGGGCCTTCTAAGTCCTAATTAATTTCTTTGTTAAGGATGCCTTCAAGCGCTCTATTTATTAATTTTTTGTCAACTTTTGTTGCCAGCGGGGGCCCTTTTTAAAGTCCTAATTCATTTTCTTTTGTTACGGGGACCCCTTCTATCTATCGAAGAAGCTGTCGGATGGAGTTCCCTATTGGCTGTTGTTTCCGTAGCAATAGGGTTTTTCCCCTCCAACAAGAAATATACATTGCTGATTATACCATCCACGCAGCCAAGATTTTTCTACGGCCTGCCCATGACGATGTGCGTAGGATGGTGTACCAGTATGCCATAGCTTGTGGGAGCAAGAGCATCCCTGCTGCCTGGGAGAAAGAGAAAATGGCGACAAGGGAACTGGTACTATGCCTTCATGAACCGTCATCCAAACCTTGTATTGAAGGCTCCGGAAGGCATGTCCTTGCCAGGATTGTTGCCTTCAACAAAGTCATGTGGAAACCTTCTTTAAGGCTTACAACATTAGCTTTGGAGAAGTAACACATTCACGCCGGACCGGATATACAATTTGGATGAGAGTTCATTGTCGACTGTTATGAAGCCAGTCAAGGTTGTGTGTGCGAGAGGCCAGCCAGTAAGCCACGCAGGTAACTCGTGAACGCGGGGACAGCATGACGTTTGTGGGCATTATAAATGCTGTGGGCAGTCCATCCCCCCAGTGTTTTATAATTCCCAGATGCCGTGGAATCCCCCTTTCATGAGGAACACGATCTTTGGTTCCAAAGGGGTATTGCATCCTAGTGGCTGGATGAATGGTGAATGCTTCGTGGGAGACACTTTCAGCATCTCCATGAAAAATCTTGTTCTTCTGTAGAGAACAAGATTCTTCTGATCATGGACAATGCTGAATGTCACATGAACATTCAGCCTGTTGAGTTTGCGATAATGCAGGTATCGTGATTGTTACCTTGCCTCCGCATACCAAACAGAAAACTCCAGCCATTGGATGTGAGTGTCTTTGGTCCCTTTAAGACATTCCTGCGTGCCCTACTGAACGACCACGCGCTCATGCACCCTAACGAGCACATAACAGTCCACAAGTTGCCAGAGTTTTTCTTCTGAGGCATGGACCAAAGCCACTACCCCCTCCAACATTCTCAGTGGTTTCCGGGCGACTGGTATATGGGCCACTCAATCGCAACATCTTCCCAGATGATGTGTTTGTAGGAGCGCATGTAACCGAGCGGACCGGCACCACCAGAATTTGTAGTGGAAGTTTTCTCCAACTTCTTCTGATGGAGAAGTTCAGATGGAGAGGAGCGACTGGCTGAAGGCCATACCTCAAAGCTATACCCCTTCCCGCTGTGTCTCCCAGGCTAATGATGTGCCTGCCACCCCGGGCCCCAGCACGACAGAGCCTGCCACCCCGAGCACCAGCACGACAGAGCCTGCCCCCCCCGGGCCCCAGCACGACAGAGCCTGCCACCCCGGGCCCCCGCACGACGCCCCTGCCACCCCGGGCCCCAGCACGACAAAGCCTGCCACCCCGAGCCCCAGCACGACAGAGCCTGCCACCCCGGGCCCCAGCACGATGCCCCCCTGCACCCCGGCCCGAGCACGACGCACCCTGCCACCCCAGGACACCCTTCTCAACAGACAGACTTAACCCCAGAGTGTGTCAGGCCGTTTTCCCCAAGGCTAATCCTCGTCCTTATGGAAAGGGACGGAAGAGGGTGCGGGCCTGCATTTTAAACCGAGAATGAGGAGGGAATATCTGCCTGAGGGTTTAAGGCAGAGAAAGGCAGAAGCTGGAAGACAAAAAGAAGGGAGCGGCTGAAAAGAAAACATTTGGGGAAAAAAGAAGGGTCCACAGCGGAAGAAGTCTGTGCCTCTCCCGGAGGAAGACACCACTGACGAGGAGGAGGTTGATGATGTCCGACTTCAGCTGGACGACTCCTCCGAGTACTCGGATGAGGGGGACGACGAGGGCACCTGGACTGCAGCATCATACCCTTTTGCTGCGAAAACATCACGGTGGGGGACTTTGTTCTGGTTCAGCTGAAGCTGGAGGAGGGAAGGGGTGTGGGCACATTAGTGTGCTATGTTGCTCAGGTGTTGGCCATCATGGAGGATGAAAAAATTAAACCTTTTTTTCCTCCGGATGAAGTCCCTAACACCCGAGACACGTTCACCTTCCCTACCATCCTAGTGAAGCTTCTGTTGATCCAGAACAGTGCAAGGGTTTTCCTGGTGACCTCCAAAGGGGATCACCAAGAGGGCAGGCTGACCTGGTGAAGGTGTTTCCCCCGCTGCATGCCTTCATGATGCACTTCTGAATATGAGCATAAAAATACCTAGACCTATCTTTTTAAAAAATGCTATTTTATATGAGCTTATCTTTCATTTCATCACCCAATAATAATGGGGGGTGTCTAGGCTTAGCCCTATATGTTGATTTCAGGCAAAAAAAACACAATAATGTTTGATGTAATATGAGTTTAAAAATATCATACGGTGCCCCCCCATACCTGATCCGGTGTCCCCCCTCGTGGGGGGGACACCGGACGAGGTGCCAAAAATTTATAAAAAACCTTAAATGACCCTTATTATCTGAGTTAAGTATTCATGAGGGTACCATAGGTGGGCCATATTGTGAAGTTTGTTTTGGGCACAGTGTGCACTCTCTCAGGGTAAAAATGGATTTTTTATGAATATTTTTCCACTAATAGTACGGTGTCCCCCCACACCACCCTACAGTCTCCTTCCTACTAAAAGCATCTTATATCTCCGAAAGTAGTGATTTGCGACAAAAACTCACTGAGAGAATGTTTTTCAGAATTTATTAAGGTAAACAGAAACCATACTCCCAAATGTGTAGAGAATTCTGGTCTTAGTGTAAACATTTACCAAATAAAACTAATTTACAGTGTTGGAAGCAACTATTATAAGCACGTCTCATGTGTAATATATATGAGGGTCAGAAGCCTCTGACATAGCTCAATGTAAAGACGCCATCACCAAAACATAACCTGATATTGTGCAAAATAACTAATTCAATTCTATCTGATATACCACAGAAATACAATATTTAAGTGGCAGGAGCACAATGATGTAATCACATCTCACTGAGATTCTTCTGAGGGTGAGAGGCCTCTGATCGATATAGCTCATGTAAAGATGCCATCACCAAAACATCCAATGTATACATAATATTGTGCAATATGGTGCCTAAACAAAAAAATATTGGACGAAAAGGCAAAATACACTCACCTCGCGGGGGAGTGGGAATGTCTGGTGCTGTCAGCTGCGTTGGAACCTCGATGGTGTTTTGAAAATAATATACATGACTTGTTTTCCATGAAAAAACTTGCCATACACATATTTACCGTCGCAATAGGTTTCCTATCTCATGAAATGCTTAATAGTATTGTAAAAACTATAAACTGAATGCAAAAAATGTTGATCGCCCGGTGAGGGGGAGGTCTCACCAGAGCTCACGTTCGCCAGACTATTCCAATACTTCTCCTACGCCAGCCCTGGCGGAGCAGCGCCTGGCGAAGCGCTCGTGGCGTTTAAAAGTAAGAAATCGCGGAGCGCCTGGCGAACGCTTTCGCCAGCACTGGCGAAAGATTTTAAAAGTACGGCCCTAAGAACACCCACATGCCCTGCCCATCTACTCTACTTTCGATTGCGAGTGCATCGGAGGACACAGGGGGACGGCATGAGCCTCTAATCACAGGCGTCACTATAAAAAATCCTGCCTGCGCCACCATGGGTGAGGACCAACCATCACACCCCTCAAGTGAACCCCCAGAGACTACCATCCGAGCCCTGGACCCCACTGCCTACAGGCGCTATAGGCATAAATGTAAAAAAAAAATAATAATAATAATAATAACCACTGGGAATGTTCATTTATATTATCCCAGTACTTATATCATTTACTTAAATAATCTTAATTAATACCCATTACCATTATAATTATATATATACATCCCTACGCTTCCCCTTTGATGAGCAGACAATACCTCCCTCACAAGGGGGGGGGGAACAAAACCACCACTCTACCAATTATTGAGTGGGTGGTTGGTGGATAACTTCCACAACTGGGGGCCGGCGAAAACTGAAGTTCCGCTTCAAGTGACATCACCCCAGGCCACATAGCGCCGGAACATTTGAATAGAGGTTTCGGCACTTTGGTCTTTGACTAATTTCAAATTTATAGCCCTGATAGAGGTACAAGTGAATATGCAGACATATACTTGATCGGGGGGAGAGGTATCTCCGGAAACTATAATATCCCCAGTATAGTCCTCACCATTGACCTCAATGGTTTTAGGAGCTCTCTATCAGCGGGAAGTTCAGGGGACCTAGATAGGCGACTAGTCTACCTTCAGATCATTAAATTTAATGAAGATTTGAGTAATATTTGACTGCCTGTCTACCATGATGTATCCAAAATTGACACCTGATATCGGCTAATATTGTAGCATCCGCCTTTAATGTCCATGTTCTAAGGTGGGATGATGGGATCCAAGGG
>JACEEZ010020946.1:13962-28962 GCA_016584305.1 Chionoecetes opilio
TGAGCATTCTGCCACCTGGCAGCCGAAAGTGTTCAATAGTCTCAAGAGACGTTCCTGCACCAGGGGCAGTGAGGGTCAGGGGACTAACGGAGGCCGTGCAGGTGAACCGTGAGTGTCGTGTGCCCAAATGTAAACAATACGACCGCTGAGCATGCTGCCACCTGGCGGGAGGCAGCAGAAGTATTCAATTGTCTCAAGAGACGTTCCTGCACCAGGGGCAGTGGGGGTCAGGGGACTAATGGAGGCGGTGCAGGTGAAGAGTGAGTGTTGTGTGCCCAAATGTGAACAATACGACCGCTGAGCATGCTGCCACCTGGCGGGAGGCAGCAGAAAGTGTTCAATAGTCTCAGAGATGTTCTTGCACCAGGGGCAGTGGGAGTCAGGGGACTGACGGAGGCGGTGCAGGTGAACCGTGAATGTCTTGTGCCCAAATGTAAACAATACGACCGCTGAGCATGCTGCCACCTGGCGGGAGGCGCGAACACTGACCAGGGGTGACAGGAGACGCTCGGACCTCCGGACATCTTTGTCAATTTACGAACAGGACCAGGCATTTCAAGGTAAAAAATAAAAAAAAAAAATCTCCGAGACTGACATATCCCCGGACCTCGGATTTTGTCCGGCAATCTGATATCCGGGAAATGGAGGTCCGAGAAATTGAGGTTTGTGGTGTACAAACAAAACAGTATCGCTTATCTTACCTTCACTAGTTATTAGTGAAGGTAATTTGGTAATTCCCATTTTAACTACTGTAGGGTCTGAGTTATTATCACTGTTCGGACAAAGAGCTATGTTATGAACAGATGTTTACATTTCCTACAAGTTCTTAAGTTTATAGGGCATTCATTTGAAGCATGTTTACCACGGATACAGGTTAGGCAATTACCAAGGCTCATTAACCTTTCAACTCTCGTGGAACAATCTGAATATATATTACATGTGGAGGGTGGATGTTCCCCCTCACATAAGACACAATTTATTTTTCGTACTTCACTAGAAGTAGCCTGGATTTAGGGATTGTATCTTTAATTTGAGTAGGTCTAAGTGGTTTACTGGTAGGCTGAGAATTTTTAATCTTAATTACAGGCAGTTCGATTTGTGTAAATTTAACAGGCGCGGGATAAATACACACTAACGATGGATCTTTAAACTGTAAGGGTGGCTGATATAGCTGATTACCCTTAGGTGTAACAATATTGATCTCCCTGTGGAGGGGTTCCTGCTCTTGCAAATTTTGGGTTAAGGAAACTTTAGCTGCTGATGGAATATGAGCACACTCCAGTAATCCCTCATATTCAATTACTTTATCGAGATATCTTTGACATTGTTGTTCATAATTGATCACACATTGGTGAATCATTTCGTTATCCCCAGCTTGTCTTAATTGAACTTCATATAGGAAGTAAGCCTCCTCATATTTATGCCATTGCTCATTTAACAATGGTAGACCTGTCTTTAAATTAATATAATCAATAGGTAGTGTCTTAATTGCGTCGTCACACTTATTATATATTCGTGTGAGCATTGCTAATTTAGCTGATAATGAATGCTTAGCAAACTTCGCCATGATTTAGTTAATAATTAAGTCAAATCAAATATTGAATGCAAGATTACGTCACTATATATATAATTGTTAGTTGATAATTAATTATATCATAAGTGCTGGAAGCGCCGTTGGGGTTGGCCTGTCAAGGCGCATAACCAGGCCTATGACCAACCAGCATTTAACTATTAACACTAACTAATGCTACGTAACCTCTGATGTTATCTACTACCTGGCGTATGGTAGTTGACCGGCTGTTGAATCGTTCTCGACACCGCAAAACACCTCCCCTCCGCTCTCATAACCAGCAATTGTGGTAGGATCATAATTACGCCTCACAATGACCACTTTGAATTATATGAACATCCAATATTCCTCACTTGGGGCACCAGGTGTAGAAATTCATGCTACAAGCACATATTAATTGTAGGTCTTACCTATACAAAACCCATCGTCTATCTCATCCCGACACAATACCCCAACTAGTCAACTAACTAGGATACTTATCGGTGGATAGTAGGGTTGAATTGCGTAGGCTTGATTAATACTGCATGTCTTGTTATCCAAAGTGATCAACGTGATCGAGGCTGCCCGTGAAGGGCGCAGGTAGAGGTGTTATTGTGGTGGGCGTCAGGAGTTTTCCACACCAAGTTATCCACGACGCGGCGAATATAATCAGTGTGTCGTATTTTAAACACGTCCTATTGTTTTTTAACACTATGTGCAAAGAGTCTACAGTACTCGTCAAAAGTATGCGGCGCCCTGCTCCCGTCCCCGCACAACAAACAATACATAAGGAAATGTATAGAAAATGATGTATATAATAACCTTTGAATACTTGGTTGGGTGGCCTTTTCTCTTCTTCACGGCTTGGAGACGTCAGGGTAGAGAAAGAGCTAGGTTTTCTTAGGTGTTCAGGTGAGATGTTTGCCCAGGACTCACAGATGGCCTTCTCGAGCTTGGGTATGGAGCTGACGTCTTTCCCCTGCAGATCCTTCTGACCATGTACTGATGTTCTCAATTGGGTTGAGGTCCAGGCTGTTACCTGGCTAATCCTTTATGAAAAGGACCATGCAGTCATCAAGCCACTGAGTGACAGATTTGGCAGTGTGAGCAGGAGCACCGTCCTGTTGAAAACACACTGGCACGTGTGAGCTCGAAAGAATCTGACAAATGTTCACAAGCAGCTCCAGGTAAATAGCTTGATTCACTTTAAGGTTTATAGGAAGCACAACAAGCCTGCCTAAATCTTTGCCAGAGAAACAACCCCCACACCATAAGTGAATCTGGATGTTTTACGGTGCTCTCCACTACCGTGAGTCGAGGGGGTCACTGCCTAGGCGACGGTACACCTCGAGCTCCTCGGTTACATGTCACAGTAAATGTTGCCTCATCAGACCACAACACTGACAACCAGTCATCATCAGTCCAAGCAAGATATTTCTTGGTGAAGGTGACCCTGCGAGCTCTCTGCGCGCGGTGTAAGAAGTGGCTTCTTCAGTGGCTTGTGGCTAGTATAACCCAACTCGTGCACTCGGCAAGATACGGTACACACAGACACTGCAACCAAACACTTCAGGGTTGTTTTCCTTCAATATCCTTGCTTTAAACGCGAGGGGTACTCTCCAACGAACGTTTTAGAACGTTCACAGACCTTGAGAAATCTTCCTGGGACGACCAGGGCGAAGTTTCTGTGATGGCGTTTCACCACTGTTTCCTCTCTGAAACGCGCCAAGTATTCCTCACTGTTGACTTAGCCACACACAACACTCACTTATTTCTTTCGTTTGGTGGCCTGCCTCCTTTAAACCAATGATCTGAGCAATGGTTTCTTTGCCTAGTTCCTTGGTAGGTGCCATAATAAAAAAATAATACCACAATCACCACTGATAAGTGCAAAACACAAGGCATGGTCACGACTCACGGTATGTGGAGAGCACCATAAAACACCCAGATTCACTTATGGTGTGGGGTTTTTTCTCTGGCAGAGGTTTAGGCAAGCTTGTTGTGCTTCCTAAAACCTTAAGTGAATCAAGCTGTTTACCTGGAGCTGCTTTGTGAACATTTGCCAGATTCTTTCGAGCTCACACGTGCCAGTGTGTTTCAACAGGACGGTGCTCGTGCTCACACTGCCAAATCTGTCACTCAGTGACTTGGTGACTGCATGGTACCCTTCATAAAGGATTGGCCAGGTAACAGCCCGGACCTCAACCCAATTGAGAACCTCTGGCACATGGTCAAGAAGGATCTGCAGGGGAAAGACATCAGCTCCATACCCAAGCTCGAAAAGGCCATCTGTGGGCAAACATCTCGCCTGAACACCTAAGAAACCTAGCTCTTTCACTACCCGATGTCTCCAAGCCGTGAAGAAGAGAAAAGGCCACTCAAACCAGTATTAAAAGGTAATTATAATACATTATTTTCTATAAATTTCCTTATGTATTGTTTGTTGTGCGGGGCGGAGCAGGGCGCCGCATACTTTTGACGAGTACTGTATATACAATTCTCTCTATATACAAATCCACGTATATATTTAATAAGAATGTTATCCTCACGGAGGTCTGGAAGTGTACTGAAACTCTGTGGGCTCAGCGGGCAGCGGCCACCACAAATTACACGTGTCACCTTTCAGGTAGGCGGCAGGTGGACCACCACAATTGGTGCAAATTTAAAGGACGACGGCCAATGAGCAGCCGTTTCAAATAAGGTGCTATATAAGGTGAAAAATGCTTTTTTACTAATGGGCAAGTTCAATTATCCTATCCCAGTACTCATCATTTACTTAAATTACCTTAATTAATACCCATTACCATTATAATTATATATATACATCCCTACACCCCCCCTTTGATGAGCGGACAATACCTCCTCACCAGGGGGGGGGGGGAAACAAACCACCACTCTTCCAATTATTGAGAGGGTGGTTGGTGGATAATTTCCACAGTCATAATGTTATTCATTACCAAATCCAACAATATACCACCCCAATGAGTCTTCTCCTTCAGTATACCATTCTTCCCAGCAAACTTCTTTGCAGTTAAAATCTCCCATCATAATTATGTTCTCACAATTTTCCATCATATTCTTTAAACATTTGCTTGTGTCTCTTATCATGTCTCCATACTCTTCTCTCCCCCAGAAATTTGTCTTAGGTGGAACGTATACGAGTACTAAGTCTCTTATTCTTCCTTTTTTCATCACCAGCTCTACCTTCAACACCTCTGCCATACCTTCTCCTTTTTCCACATTCCCTACTACCACATCCTTCCTTCTTAACACCATTACACCACCTCCCTTTTTCTGATTTCTGTTTCGCCTCCATACATTATATTGACCCTCCCTAACTGGCACATACTCAGAATCACTCAGCTTCGTTTCTACTAAACCCAATATGTTTGGTTTCTTGGCTCTCAGGTAATCGTTTACTTCTGTTAATGTTGACACTAGCCATAGACCACTGTATATCTGGACTGCACACGCGACAATGTTTTGAATTGCGGGGCTGCATAGGGGCCTGCGGGGCGCCCGACAAAGAG
Source organism: Chionoecetes opilio (assembly GCA_016584305.1). Lineage (NCBI taxonomy): Eukaryota > Metazoa > Arthropoda > Malacostraca > Decapoda > Majidae > Chionoecetes > Chionoecetes opilio. The sequence goes on from JACEEZ010020946.1 coordinate 19,042, forward strand.
ATATAGTGGTCTATGGACTATCATATAGACTGGTTTATCAGTATATATGATATACTGTAATCTTCGTAAATGTTTGCTCTATAATATTATCAAATAAAAAACAGTAAAACACACTAAAAATGCCATTACGAAACTATGAAGAAATATGCATGAAATAATATTCACTTAACTCTTCGCCATTTAAAACTTTGCAAGTCAACTTTTATAATGAAGAGTATCAATAGAAGCGCAATGTTATTAGCTTTCCATTGCTATATTTCGTTATCTGATAAATTAATTAGAACCATGCATAAATTAGCGTTAAATAAATAAATAAAATCATCAATCGGGTAATTTTTCCGATTGATAATGTTATTTATTTACTTATATATTTCGTTTTCTGATAAATGAATTAGTACCGTGTATAAATTTGCGTTGACTAAATAAATAACATCATCAATCGGGAAAATTACCCGATCGATTTTATTTATTTATTTAACGCTAATTTATGCATGGTTCTAATTCATTTATCAGATAACAAAATATAGCAATGGAAAGCTAATAAAATTGCGCTTCTATTGATACCCTTCATGATAAAAGTTGACTCGCAAGTTTTAAATGGCGAAGAGTTGAAGTGAATATTAAGTTCATGCATATTTCTTCAGAGCCTTATAATGGCATTTCTTTAGCGTGTTTTACTGTTTATTATTTGATAATATTATAGAACAAACATTTACGAAGATTACAGTATATCATATATACTGATAAACCAGTCTATATGATCCGTATATATGAATCCGAGCGGCCCTCCGACTTCAGCCCCTTGTGCGACAGGTCGATATTCCGTGCGCAGTCCAGGTATACAGTGGTCTATGCACTAGCCCATTTATATTTGTGTATGATACCCGCCATCCATTTTCATTTTCATTTAAACTGTTTTCCCTCTTACTCTTTCCCCTTTTAAAAAACCATTTCTTCATTTTTTTGGTCCAAAACTCCCCCAAATAGAATTTCTTTTTTTTCCTCTTCCGTTCTAAATTTCTTTTTTTTCTTTGGCTTTTTTTAAAACAGTACATTAAATCTGGCTCTTTTTCCTCATTCATATCTTTCTTTTTCCCTATTTTCTTATATTCTTCTGTCTTTGGGCCCTTTCCTGCCTTAGGAAACAATACATCTTTTGCTGTAGCTTTTTGACCTAAAAATTAACTTTTAAGGGGGCCCCCCTTTTGTCATATTTGGGCCCAACCAAAGGGATCTCTTCTATTTTTTCTTCTATCTCCCATTTTTTTTCTTCTAACTTTAAAAATTTCTTTTTTCACCTTCCCTTTTTTTCTCTTCTCCTTGTTTTTCTTTTGGGGAGAAATTTTTCTTGATGACACATTTCTTTTTTTCTACCGTATCTCTTACTAAATGTTCTTTTTGTTTGATCACTTTAACTACTTATTTGGTCAGATTTTTCTTTTCATTTTCTTGATCTATTATTTGACGTAAGCTTTCTTGGTCTTTTTCTTGTTTTATCTTCCATGTCTTTCTTTCATCTTTCATTTCCTCTTGTGCCATTTTAAATTTCTTATGTACTGCATTAATTTCTGCATGCAGTTTCACTACCTTTTCGTCGTCTTGTTTACATTTAAGTTCGTCCAGTCTATTTTTCAGGATAGTATTCTCTTTTTCCAAAACATTCATTTTCCTTTCCATCTTCTCTAGTTTTTCCATCATCTCGTGTACTGTGTCTTCTAGTATTATAACTCTTCTCTGGTTCATTTTAAGCCCCAATAAGTCTTTTTCTTTAGTGTCAAAGCCATCAAAAGGCATCCTGGAGGGCTGATGGTGTGAAGGTGTGTATTTACCTAGTTGTATTTACCTAGTTGTAACATACAGGAAAAGAGCTATGCTCGTACTGTCCCGTCTCCAAATCTACTATTATCCAGTTTGCCTTTGAAGTCCTGAATACTTCTTGCATTAATCACTTTTGCATCAAGGTTGTTCCAGGCTTCTATGCTTCCATACGGGAAGCTGTATTTTTTTATGTCCCTCTTGCATGTTGTCCTTTTCAATTTCTTCTCATGACCTCTTGCACTTCTATCGTCCCACACAAACAGATCTTCTCTATCAATTTTTTCCAGACCCATTGATGCTCTATACACTGCTATAAAATCTCCCCTTTCTCTTCTTTTCTCAAGAGTTGGGAGTTTTAGTCTTGAAAGTCTTTCCTCATATGGTAAATCTCTCAGGCTTGGAGCCATTTTTGTGGCTGCTCTTTGTATTTTCTCAATCTTCCTTATATCCTTCTTTTTATGTGGGTGACCAATCAACTGCCGCATATTCCAACCTTGGTCGAATCAAATATGTTATCAATTTCTTAATCATCTCTTCATCCAGATATTTGAATGCCATTCTTATATTCTGCAGCAACTGATATGTATCTCCTGTGATCTTGTTTATATGCTTCTCAGGTGACAAATTATCCATAATCCACACTCCCAGATCTTTTTTGACCATTGTTTTGATTATCCATTCATTTCCCATCGAATACTTTCCTGTCTCTTTTTGCTACTGCCCACTTCCATCACTTTACACTTTTTAGCATTAAACTCCATTTCCCATAGTTGGCTCCATCTGAAAATCTTATCTAGATCCTTTTGTAAATCCTCACAGTCCTCTTTACTTTCAACTTTTCTTAGTAATTTAGCATCATCAGCAAATAAACTCATATAACTGTTCATTCCCTCTGTCATATCATTTACATAGACCAAGAACATCACTGGGGCCAATACTGATCCTTGAGGTACTCCACTTATCACACTGCACCATTCTGACTTCTGATCTTTTATTACTGTTCTCATCTCTCTGTTGCTCAAAAAGTCTTCAATCCACTTCAGCAAACCACCCTTCAATCCTCCTACATGTTCTAGCTTCCAGAGCAGTCTCTTGTGAGGTACCTTGTCAAATGCCTTCTTTAAGTCCAAGTATATGCAATCGACCCGCCCCTCTCTTTCCTGTGTCACATCGATCACTCTCGAGTAAAAGCTTAATAAATTCGTTGTACATACATTCCTCCTCTAAATCCAAACTGGCCACCTGCGAGTGTGTTTGTCTCTTCCAAATATTTCAACCATCTGTCCTTCACAATTTTTTCACACATTTTTGCCACTACACTTGTTAATGATACTGGCCTGTAATTTAGTGTTTCTTCTTTGTCTCCTCCTTTGTGAATTGGCACAATATTTGCTCTTTTCCAATCAAGCGGGACTCTGCTCTCCTTGAGTGAACTCTCAATTACACTATGTAACTTTCCTGCTAGTTGGTTACTGCACTCTTCATTATCCAATTCGACACGTCCATCTGGACCCGGGGCTTTTTCTCACATCTTGACTTTCCATTAGCCCTTTTACTTCTATTACGTCTACTTTTATGTCTTCCATTATATTTTCTTTTGCTATTATATTTTTTCGTTTTAAATTCACTTTCTCTTGTAAATACAGTCTGTAAGCACTTATTCATCACCTCAGCCTGTTGTAATGCATCTTTGTACACTATGCCTTCTACCTTCACTTATCTATTCCTTCCTTGTTTTTCATTTTTCCATTTATATATCTTAGAAAAGTTTCGGTTCTTCTTACATTTTTCTATTATATTTCTCTCATAGTTTACTTTCTTCTTCTCTTCGTATTCTAACATATTTATTTCTAGTTGTATGTACTTCTCCCAAAGCTTGATACCTCCTTTTTTCCTCCAACTATTCCATGTTTTTTCTCTTTCTAGTCTTGCTAATTCACATTTTCTGTTAAACCATTCATTTTTTTTCTTTTCTCTGATAACTATCCTTGGAATATAACTATTTATTCGTTCTGTGGAAGTTCGGATGAACTCATCCCATTTTTTCTGGGTACTCCTTGTTGCATGGAAATTACTCCAGTCTGTCTCTCCGAAAAATTTTATCAATCCGTCAAAGTCTGCTTTTCCATAATTGTATCTTCCTTTCTTGTGTTCTTCTCTTCTCCCCTCTTTTTTTCTATCATTTACTTCAAATTCAATAAGTGCATGGTCACTCTTTCCAAGTGGGCACTGATAATTTACTTTACTAATTACTTCCAGTTCTTTCGTCAATAGTAGGTCTAGTCTTGATGGTTCTTCGCTACCTCTGAATCTTGTGTTCTCTTTAATCCACTGAGTCATGATGTTATTCATTACCAAATCCAACAATGTACCACCCCATGAGTCTCCTCCTTCAGTATACCATTCTTCCCAGCAAACTTCTTTGCAGTTAAAATCTCCCATCATAATTATGTTCTCATAATTTTCCATCGTATTCTTTAAACATTTGCTTGTGTCTCTTATCATGTCTCCATACTCTTTTCTCCTCAAGGAATTTGTCTTAGGTGGAATGTATACGAGTACTAAGTCTTTTATACTTTCTTTTTTCATCACCAACTCTACCTTCAACACCTCAGCCATTCCTTCTCCTTTTTCCACATTCTCTACTACCACATCCTTCCTTGTTAACACCATTACACCACCTCCCTTTTTCTGATTTCTGTTTAGCTGAGGGTCAATACATTATATTGACCCTCCCCAACTGGCACATCCTCAGAATCACTCAGCTTCGTTTCTACTAAACCCAATATGTCTGGTTTCTTGGCTCTCAAGTAATCGTTTACTTCTGTTAATGTTGACACTAGCCCATTTATATTTGTGTACGATACCCGCCATCTTTTTTCATTTTCCTTTGAACTGTCTTCTCTTACTCTTTCTCTTTTAGATACCACTTCTTCAGTTTTTGGTCTAAAACTCTCCAATAGAATTTCTGTTTTTCCTCTTCCGTTCTCAATTCGTTTTTTTCTTTGGCTTCTTTAAACAGTACATTCAATCTAGCTCTTTCTTCCTCATTCATATCTTTTCTTATCCATATTTTCTTATATTCTTCTGTCTTTGCCAGTTTCCATGCCTTAGACAATATATCTTGTGCTGTAGTTTGTGACCTAAACTTAACTTTTAAGGGGCGGGCCCCTCCCTCTTCATATTTCCCTAACCTATGTATCTCTTCTATTTCTTCTTCCACCTCCGTACTTTCTTCTACTACTTTAAATATTTCTTTTGACACTTTCTTTTCTTTCTCTTCTCTTATATTTTTCTTGGGCAGCACTTTTTCTTTGAGACCAAAAATGATGACAGATTTCTTTTTGTCCACCGTATCTCTAACTAAATTTTCATTTTGTTTGATTACTTTTACTACTTCTTTGGTCAGATTTTTCTTTCCATTTTCATGATTTTCTATTATCTGACGTAAGCTTTCTCGGTCTTTTTCTTTTTCTATCTTCCATGTCTTTCTTTCATCTTTCATTTCCTCTTGTGTCATTTTCCATTTCTAATATACTACTGCATTAATTTATGCATGCATTTTCACTACCTTTTCGTCGTCTTCTTTACAATTTAGTTCATCCACTCCATTTTTCAAAATAGTATTATTTTTCCAGTACGAACACTTTCTTTTCCATCTCATCTAGTTTATCCATCATTTCGTGTACTACATTTTCTAGCATTATGACTCTTCTCTGGTTCGTTTTCAGCCCTAAGATGTCTTTTTCTTTGGTATCAAACCCGTCAAAGGTGTCGTGGCGGATCTTTCATCTTTGTTTACTTCCAATTTTTTCTTCACTTTTGTAGGCTAATCATTCGGAGATGAGACGATTTAACTGCATAGCTCTGACCTGTAAAGACTCAAGGTCTTTTTTGGGTCCTCTGTGTACTTGTTTGGTCACAGCAGCCAGTCACAATAGCCAGTTTGTTTAGGAGCCTTCTTGAGCACGTCTGTACACACGGCTGACAGCTGTGTATTTACCTAGTTGTATTTACCTAGTTGTAACATACAGGAAAGAGCTATGCTCGTACTGTCCCGTCCTCCAATCTACTATTATCCAGTTTACCTTTGAAGTCCTGAATACTTCTTGCATAATCACTTTTGCATCAAGGTTGTTCCAGGCTTCTATGCTTTATACGGGAAGCTGATTTTTTTATGTCCCTCTTGCATGTTGTCCTTTTCAATTTCTTCTCATGACCTCTTGCATTTCTATCGTCCCACACAAACAGATCTTCTCTATCAATTTTTTCCAGACCCATTGATGCTCTATACACTGCTATAAATCTCCCCTTTCTCTTCTTTTCTCAAGAGTTGGGAGTTTTAGTCTTGAAAGTCTTTCCTGATATGGTAAATCTCTCAGGCTTGGAGCCATTTTTGTGGTTGCTCTTTGTATTCTCTCAATCTTCCTATATCCTTTCTTTTTATGTGGTGACCAAATCACTGCCGCATATTCCACCTTGGTCGAATCAGAGATGATATCAATTTCTTAATCATCTCTTCATCCAATATTTGAATGCCATTCTATATTCTCAGCAACTGATATGTATCTCCTGTGATCTTGTTTATATGCTTCCAGGTGACAAATTATCCGTAATCCATACTCCCAGATCTTTTTCGACTTGTTTTGATTATCCATTCATTTCCATCGAATACTTTCCCTCTGTCTCTTTTTGCTACTGCCCACTTCCATCACTTTAACACTTTTTAGCATTAAACTCCATTTCCCATAGTTGACTCCATCTGAAAATCTTATCTAGATCCTTTGTAGATCCTCACAGTCTCTTAACTTTCTACTTTTCTTAGTAAGTTAGCATCATCAGCGAATAAACTCATAAACTGTTCACTTCCTCTGTTATCATTTACATAGACCAAGAACATCACTGGGCAATACTGATCCTTGAGGAACTCCACTTATCCACACCACCATTCTGACTCTGATCTTTTATTACTGTTCTCATCTCTCTGTTGCTAAAAAAGTCTTCCATCCACTTCAGCAAACCACCCTTCAATCCTCTACATGTTCTAGCTTCCAGAGCAGTCTCTTGTGAGGTACCTTGTCAAAAGCCTTCTTTAGGCCAGTATATGCAATCGACCCACCCCTCTCTTTCCTGTGTCACATCGATCACTCTCGAGTAAAAGCTTAATAAATTCGTTGTACATGACATTCCTCCTCTAAATCCAAACTGGCCACTGCGAGTGTGGTTTGTCTCTTCCAAATATTCAACCATCTGTCCTTCACAATTTTTCACACATTTTTGCCACTACATTGGTTAATGATACTGGCCTGTAATTTAGGGGTTCTTCTTTGTCTCCTCCTTTGTGAATTGGCACAATATTTGCTCTTTCCAATCAAGCGGGACTCTGCTCTCCTTCAGTGAACTCTCAATTACACTATGTAACTTTCCTGCTATTGGTTACTGCACTCTTTCATAATCCAGTTCGACACTCCATCTGGACCGGGGCTTTTCTCACATCTTGACTTTCCATTATCCTTTTTACTTCTATTACGTCTACTTTTATGTCTTCCTTATATTTTCTTCTGCTATATATTTTTCGTTTTAAATTCACTTTCTCTTGTAAATACAGTCTGTAAGCACTTATTCATCACCTCAGCCTGTTGTAATGCATCTTCATACACATGCCTTCTACCTTCACTTATCTATTCCTTCTTTGTTTTCATTTTTCCATTAATATATCTATAGAAAAGTTTCGGTTCGTTCTTACATTTTTCTATTATATTCCTCTCATATTACTTTCTTCTTCTCTTCGGATTCTTACATATTCATTTCTAGTTGTTTTTGTACTTCTCCCAAGGTTGATACAGTAAAAGCCTTATAACTCGGCACTGTATAACTCGAATTTGATATAACTCTGCATGGCAAAGACAGTTTTTTTCTTTTTTCTTTTTTTTCTTTCTTTGGCAAAGACTGGTTTTTCACACCTATGCCTATAACAGTGTAGGCAGTGAGCTCCATGGGTGGATTGGTAGGCCCTGGAGGCTCACTCGAGGGCTGGGATGGTTGGCCCTCACCTGTGGTGGCGCAGGCAGGATTGTTATAGTGACATCTGTGATTAGAGTCTCATGCCGCCCCCTGTGTCCTCCCATGCACTCGCAGTCGAAGGTAGAGTTAGTGGACAGGGCATAGTGTTGCAGTATCAAGTGCTCAAGTGATGTAAAATTAAGTTGCACAGGTACAGCACTGTATACAATACAGTACAGAGTTGTGATTAAAGTGATATCAGTGTTAAAATGCGACTGAGTCCCCCTAACATCTTCTACTGTTACAACAAGGCTACCCCTCTCCTTGGATTACATGCCTGCTGCTACCCGTTCATTGGTAAGTGTAGTTTTTAATGCTTTTACAGTACTGTATTTTTTTTTTTTTTTTTTTTTTTTACCCTATCAGAGAAGGACATTGCATAACTCGGCACATTGAATAACTCGGCAAGGGCCAGAGCCCCTATCGTGCTGAGTTATAAGCTTTACTGTACCTCCTTTTTTCCTCCAACTATTCCATGTTTTTTCTCTTTCTAAGTCTTGCTAATTCACATTTTCTGTTAAACCATTATTTTTTTTCTTTCTCTGATAACTATCCTTGGAAACATAATGATTTATTCCTTCGGTGTAAATTCGGATGAGCTCATCCCATTTTTTTTGGGTACTCCTTGCTGCATGGAAATTACGCCAGTCTGTCTCTCCGAAGAATGTTCTTAATCCGTCAAAGTCTGCTTTTCCATAATTGTATCTTCGTTTCTTGTGTACAATAAACCCTTCATGCTTGCGGGGGTTAGGGAACAGAGACACCCGCGAGTATTGTAAATCCGCGAGCATGACATTAGTTACCCCTCCCGCCCCGAAAATAGGCTTACGGTATAAAGAAAATGGATTTTGTTGCTTGAATGATAATGATAATGATAATTTTGGATGCAAATAATGCAAAATAGTATAGATTGTATATTACAGGCATATTAAAGATTAGTAATAGGGTACTGTACTGTATAAATGTAAACAATTGTTACCGATCGATACTTACGAGTGTTTTGTTGTCGTTGTCCTTCCATATTTCGTCCTCTACCCCTAGGCCATGATCCTCCCCCCTGGTACATAACAGCTTAATGATTATGGATGATTAATTATAATGAATAGTAGAGCACAAACAAAGAAATTAAGGTAAGTAATGTAGTTAAAAAAAAACAAATAAAGAACACCATTCTAGTAATGGAAAATTTATAGTTAATGTTTATACCGTAGAACAAAAAACTTTAATTTTCATTAATTCATCTTCCTGAAGATTATTTAATGAAAATGGAGTTTAAAGTATGATGAATTATGATAAATGTGCGATATTTATTGCGAGTCGTCCTCATCCACGTTGGCACCAGGGGAGAGGGGGGGAGGGTCATCGAGCTCATCTATGTCAGACGAAGTAGGGGAGGCTGGGTGAGGCGGTTTTGGTTGATTAGCTGGGCGTGTCAGTTTATTAAAGAACATGGTTATCTTGCTCTGTGCTTGTTGCTGCCTAAGCTGGTTCTTTAGTTCTATGTATGGTTTGATGGCAGCTTCCATTTGTCTTTTTACGATTAGAGCATGTTCCATAGATGGGCCACGCTCCACGAACCTATTTGTCAGATCTTGGATGTTTCTCAGTTGTTTGTAGAGAAATTCGAGATCGAAAGGCTGCAGTTCGTCCTGTGTGTTGTCTGTCACTTCAGTTTCCTCTTCTTCCTTCACTCTGATGATTTCTTGTAAATCTTCGTTCGTCAGCCCTTCACCAGAATCACCTAGCAGTTCTGATTCTATTTCCGCTGCAGTCATATCCTTAAAGCCTTCACCACCGATTGCTTTGGCTAACAACACCATTTTTTTCACATCAGGTTCAGTAGTGGGGAAAGCCTTTTAAGTTTTTGACTGCTGCAGGCCACACACTTTCCCAGCACGAATTCACAGTGTTGGGACAATTCATCATGAGCCTCTTTAATAAACTCAATCCCACCCAGCAATGTTATGTTTCCTCCACATTTCTCTCATGCTCTCCTCCTCCCCACCGTTCATAGCGGTCCTCATCATGCTGAAGGTGCGT
>JACEEZ010020946.1:33962-83962 GCA_016584305.1 Chionoecetes opilio
TTTATTACGGCGGGAATGTAGGTAAGTACAGCGGAGTGATGCCACGAGAACACAGGGAGAGGAGCGATGTGTTGCCTCAGATGGTAGTTAGGTAACTGCCTGAATATAGGACTCCCGGGCTGGACAAAGGGGGATTTGGTTGACCCCAGTCAGGTCATCCCAAGCAATGCGTGACCTGAAGGGTAATTAAGCATATGGCGCGGCCTGAACTTTAGGGGTAATTAGGCAGGTGTGCTGCCCCCAAAATTGTGAAAAACATGTCTTTGTGAAAACATGTGTGAAAAACATGTCTTTGATGGGTCCTGGAACCAAACCTATATTTTACCATTAGTTATGTATTTCGCTATACGAGATTTCGCTTTACGAGTATGCCAGGTGGAACTTAACTCTTCGTATCTTCGGGACCTCCCTGTATATATACACACAAACCTCGATTTCCCGGACTAATAGGGGGGAGCACTGGTCCGGGAACCGCAAAAGTCCGGGAATCGCAAGTATAAAAAAAAAAAAAAAAAAAAAAAAAAAAAAAATCCGATGTCATTACCCACCCCGGACGTTTATCCTACTCTAGTATTTATTGTCCGGCAACCGACAATATCAACTACCCCGCTGCGGACTTTTACGTCCGCTGAGCATGCTGCCACCTGGCGGGAGGCTGCAGAAAGTGTTCAATAGTCTCAAGAGACATTCCTGCACCAGGGGCAGTGGGGGTCAGGGGACTAACGGAGCTGTGCAGGTGAACCGTGAGTGTCGTGTGCCCAAACGTAAACAATACGACCGCTGAGCATGCTGCCACCTGGCGGGTGGCAGCAGAAAGTGTTCAATAGTCTCAGAAATGTTCTTGCACCAGGGGCAGTGGGAGTCAGGTGACTGACGGAGGCTGTGCAGGTGAAACCATGAATGTTGTGTGCCCAAATGTAAACAATACGACCGCTGAGCATGCTGCCACCTAGCGGGAGGCGCGGACACTGACCAGGGGTGACAGGAGATGCTCGGACCGCCGGACAACTTGGTCAGTTTACGAACAGGACCAGGCATTTCAACGTGTAAAAAAAAAAAAAAAAAAAAAAAAAAAAAAAAAATTGTCGAGACTGACATATCCCCGGACCTCGGATTTTGTCCGGCAAATCCGATATCCGGAAATCGAGGTCCGGGAAATCGAGGTTTGTGTGTATATATATATATATGGTATTGCAATCAAACTAAATATAACAGTACACTCGATCCTCGATTTAACGGACCTCGATTTAACGTATTTTGGTTTAACGGACTCCATCTGTTACCTGACAAGCACACTAAAATATTCAATAAGTCCACTGCTTGGAAAATGTGTCTGCTACGATACCACCTGAGACTCAGAATAGAAGCATTCTCAGTCATGTAGTACATAGTCCTGTATATAGCTCTACATAAGTTTACAGTAAGTAAAATAAAAACTACAATTATTTTCAGTTTTTGTTTTAATGATACGTAGTGTCTAGGTTATACATATCAATACATTTCTTAATACCCATAAATGGCATATTTATTATCATATTTCATATTTCTTCTGTCTAATTTAATGTAATGAACATAAATACATCAGAAGCTGTAAAAGCATTGGGTTGCCCTTATGGTGGAATCGGTTACGCGCTGGGCTCGAGTGCAGCTTCTGATGTGGCAGAGGTTCGAGTCCCCACGGGGCAGGAAAAAGGAAATGATTTATTTCCTAATTGTGAATTAAGCAGCCCGAGTCAATGTGCTGTGGAGAAGGGACAGATGTCATGTTTCCTATCGCACACGTGAAGGCTGATGTAAGAGGCCATTAGCTGGGTGAGCAGTTCTGCATCAGTGTAAAATGTACCCCATGTGTGTCGAGAAAGAGACTGATGTTGTCCTGTCGCACGCAAGAAAGAGTAAAGAGAAGAGAGAAGGTAAGAAGAAGGAGAAACAAGAACAAAGAAGACCCCCTCCCCCCCCATGACAATAATAAACAGTGTTAAGAATGGAAAATAATGGCGTCCGGCCCGCGATTACCAAGCAACAGACTTTTTTAAGCAACGGACACTTCAATTCCCCATTTAGTCCGTTAAATCGACGGTCGAGTGTATTTGATCATTCATATTATACTATGTGGTGGGAAAGATCTATTCAATAATGAAACAGAACATGAACATAAAAAGAAGAGGAGAGGCAGTCTCAAGAAATATAGTTACACTTTATGTGAAAAATAAAGAAATTAAGTTTTTGAGATGTTCATATCATATAAAATACTTACCCATTCTCTTGTTTTACTCAAGGTTAGTTCTTTGTCTCGCTCCTTCAGTCTCCTGTTCTTTTGCTGCTTGTCTGCCTTCAAGTACTGGTGAAAAGGAAAATAATTTTAGTGATACGAATTTCACAAAATTGCATCATATATTAAAGAAAAGTTTCCAAATAAAAGAATTAACTGTATATGGTGCAGATGATCCTCAATATAATTATATAATATTGAGAAGAAATACAACGATTATTGTTACACGTTTTTGGGGCAGGTTAGAGTTATATCACATTTACTACAAAAACACACATAGTCAAAAAGAAAACAAGAAAAACACAGTTCAGTAACTATAACTGATGAAAATGTGCTGCATAATCTTATACAGGGAGGTCCCGTTATACGAGCATTCGGTAACGAGAATCCGATGATACGAGATGTGTAAATTAGGGTCTATTTTCAATATACGAGATCGAAAATCCAATGATACGACATTCAAACTGGGGTGAGTAAAATTATCAAGTTCAAAATGCACGCCCTACCACTCCCGGCTGGACAAAGGGGGATTTGGTTGACCCCAGTGAGGTCACCCTTAGCAAGGCGTGACCTGAAAGGTAATTAAGCATATGGCGCGGCCTGACATTTAGGGTAATTAGCAGGTGTGCGGCCCCAACCTTGGGACCGCAGTCAGGTCACCCCTAGCAAGTCGTGACCTGAAGGGTAATTAAGCATATGGCGAGGCCTGACCTTTAGGGGTAATTAGCAGGTGTGCAGCCCCAACCTTGGGACCGCTACACTACCTTCTCTTGTATCACGAGGCGTCCCCTACATTACAACGTCTTTTTTGCTTGTTATGGAGGTTTTTATGTTTATTAATGTGCAGTTATGTTATTTTGTGTGCTATTTTCTCTTTCAGAATGCTTTTTCAACAAAATAGGTAGTACAGTGTGGGTAATATAAACGCTGTGTGTTTTGTTGTGTTGCTATAGTTTATTTTAGCTTGAATTTTTTTTTTATTTTTTTTTATTATTATTATAATTGATGGGGTCCTGGAACCAAACCTATATTTTACCATTAGTTATGTGTTTCGTTATACGAGATTTCGCTTTACGAGTATGCCAGGTGGAACCTAACTGCTCGTATCTTCGGGACCTCCCTGTAAACTTAATATAAACATGATCATTCTAAAAAGATGTATACTATGCATACATAATCACATGCATTAGTCTTGCTCACCTCATGGCCGCTTGCCAAGCTGCACTGTCTCTAGCAGCCTCACTCCACAGACCATATATCAAAGATCATTGTGGACCCCTTCATTCAAATATTTTTTCAGGTTTCCCTCCAAGGGCCATATTCAAGAATTTTTCTCCACCCGTTGTATCGGTTTTTGGTATACAAGAATCAAAATACGACGCAACGCGTCGAGCTCAGGGGTGGAGGTTTGAGTCAGCTGATTGGCGACAACTTGCACATCCCCCCTTCACCCCGCTCTCCACTTATTCCATCGTATTTCTTCCCAGACCATTACAGGAGAGTTTTCAACACAACCGAGAGTGACAGCCATACACTGTGAATGCACGTGTCATCATTAAGGTAAAATCAGGTCCAGGAGGCCTTATATAGGTGTGTTAACTTGTGAGGAAGCGGGCGGCGGCGGGAGAATGGAGGTGGCCATTGTGTGGAGCAGTGGCGGCGGGCCGTTCAAATGTACTCGCAAGCATCACTCAGGCCAATTTTTTCTGCACCAACGCCTCAGACAAGTGGCGAAAAACTAACTTAGCTATTATTTAATGTCAGAAATGATAAATTTCACTAGTAAAATGTATTAGATATGTATAAAACAGTCAAAATACTGATGCCGCTTTGGGCTCGCTTGTGTTGGTACGCCTGTCAAATATCCACCAGTCGGGGCAGTTCTTGTAGATGAGACCAGTGGAGGTACGACGGTGGAAAATCTCCACCGGCCGGGATTTGACGAGCATTCTTGAATATAGCCCCAAAACTCTATCATCTGTGTTCAGATATCTTTTCAGCAGTTCACTATCTGCTATCCTCTCAACCATAGGCTTAGGGGACAATTTCAAAAGTGGAGGAACCAAATGGAAGACTCAGTAACTAATTTTTCACCTCGAAAAAACATTAATGTGTAACAGACAGCTGATATTCAATTTCCAAGGTGAGCAATCTAAGTCAATGTCTAACAGTAATGAGCTGAAATCAATTTGATCGTGGCTAATGCATCAAAATCTGCAATTAAACCATCGTGATATATACGTATATATATATATATATACAGGGAAGTCCCGAAGATACGAGCAGTTAGGTTCCACCTGGCATACTCGTAAAGCGAAAATCTCGTATACCGAAATACATAACTAATGGTAAATATAGGTTTGGTTCCAGGACCCCATCAAAGACATGTTTTTCAAGCTAAAATCAACTATACCAAACACAACAAACACACAGCGTCTATATTACCCACACTGTACTATCTATTCTGTAGAAAAAGCATTCTGAAAGAGAAAATAGCACACAAAATAACATAACTGCACATTAATTAAACATAAAACATGCATAACAAGCAAAAAAGACGTTGTACTGTAGGGGAAGCCGCGTGATACGAGAGGGTAGTGTAGCGGTCCCAAGGTTGGCACCTGGTTTATTACCCATAAAGGTCAGGCCGCGCCATATGCTTAATTACCCTTCAGGTCACGCCTTGCTAGGGGTGACCTGACTGGGGTCAACCAAATCCCCCTTTGTCCAGCCCGGGAGTCCTATATTCAGGCAGATACCTACCTACCACTACAGAGGCAACACATCACTCCTCTCCCTGTGTTCCTCGTGGCATCACTCCACTGTACTTACCTACATTCCCGCCGTAATAAACTTGTGTATGGACGCTGTGTTAGGTAGGTAAGGGACAAGGGAGGGGTGCGCAGACCTCTTCCACTGCCCACAAACTCGTCTCTGTGCATCTGAATCATTGAACATCATCATACAGCCCAGATGCATACGTGGTAAGGCACGCATTTTGAGCTTGATAATTTTACTCATCCCGGTTTGAATGTCGTAGCATTGGATTTTCGATCTCGTATATTGAAAATATACCCTAATTTACTCAGCTCGTATAATTGATTTCTCGTATACCGAATGCTCGTATAACGGGACTTCCCTGTTATATATAATATATATATATATATATATATATATATATACTGAATGAACAATAGTTTCGTGGGTAACATTTCGGCTAGTGTGTGGCGATCGAAACGAGTCGGACAATCGAAACAGTGATAATCATTTGAGCATATGTAGTTGGTGTGAAGTGACTTGGTATATATATATATATATATATATATATATATATATATATATATATATATATATATATATAATATATATATATATATATATATATACATATACCGTATATGGCTGCATATAAGATGACCTTTTAACCTTAAAAAATAGCCACAAAAATTGGGGTCGTCTTATACGCCCAGTATATAATGTGAACCTTAAATCCTGTAGTGTACGGGACGTTGTCCCGTACGTGTCGTCTTGTCTTGGTCGTGGTGGTCATGCTCAAGCTCGCACCATGACCACAACAACACTGAGGTCACCAGCACGCCTGTGACGGCCCACAGGTCACCAGCACGCCCGTGACGGCCCCACAGGTCACCAGCACGCCCGTGACGGTACCACAGGTCACCAGCACGCCCGTGATGGCACCACAGGTCACCAGCACGCCCGTGACGGCACCACAGGTCACCAGCACGCCCGTGACGCCACCACAGGTCACCAGCACACCCGTGATGGCACCACAGGTCACCAGCACGCCCGTGACGGCACCACAGGTCACCAGCACGCCCATGATGGCACCACAGGTCACCAGCACGCCCGTGACGGCACCACAGGTCACCAGCACGCCCGTGACGGCACCAGAGGTCACCAGCACGCCCGTGACGGCACCACAGGTCACCAGCACGCCCGTGACGGCACCAGGACATCCCCAGGACTCAATGTGCTCACCAAGGCATAAATTTTAAGACCACCATATGTGCTGCTTGTACCTAACCTTGTATAGCTGAGTGGTCTACCTTGGAGGGTAGTCTTATACGACAAGTATAGCCCAAAACCTACGTTTTTACTAGAAATTTTGGGGGTCGTCTTATACACCGAGTCGTCTTATACGCAGCCATATACGGTGTGTATATATATATATATATATATATATATATATATATATATATATATATATATAATATATTATATATATATATATATATATACACACAAACTTCGATTTCCCGGACTAATAGGGGGGAGCACTGGTCCGGGAACCGCAAAAGTCCGGGAATCGCAAGTAAAAAAAAAAAAAAAAAAAAAAAAAAAAAAAAAAAAAAAAAAAAAAAAAAAAAAAAAAAGTCCGATGCCATTACCACCCCCGGACGTTTATCCTACTCTAGTATTTACTGTCCGGCAACCGACAATATCAACTACCCCGCCGCGGACTTTTACGTCCGCTGAGCATGCAGCCACCTGGCGGGAGGCAGCAGAAAGTGTTCAATAGTCTCAAGAGACGTTCCTGCACCAGGGCAGTGGGGGTCAGGGGACTAACGGAGGCTGTGCAGGTGAACCGTTAGTGTCGTGTGCCCAAATGTAAACAATACGACCGCTGAGCATGCTGCCATCTGGCGGGAGGTAGCAGAAAGTGTTCAATAGTCTCAGAAATGTTCTTGCACCAGGGGCAGTGTGAGTCAGGTGACTGACGGAGGCTGTGCAGGTGAACCGTGAATGTTGTGTGCCCAAATGTAAACAATACGACTGCTGAGCATGCTGTCACCTGGCAGGAGGCGCGGACACTGACCAGGGGTGACAAGAGACGCTCGGACCGCCGGACGACTTGGTCAATTTACGAACAGGACCAGGCATTTCAATGTAAAAAAAAAAAAAAAAAAAAAAATTGTCCGAGACTGATATATCCCCGGACCTCAGATTTTGTCCGGCAAATCCGATATCCGGGAAATCGAGGTCCGGGAAATCGAGGTTTGTGTGTATATATATATATATATATATATATATATATATATATATATATATACCGTATTTGCCGGCGCATAAGACGCACCTCCGCATAAGACGCACCCATATTTTACATAAATATTTAGAGAAAAAGTTATTATTGTTTTGAGGACATATTTATTTTTCGTAAATTTATTAAAAGTTATTAAAATAAAAAGGTTTGGTAGGGGAAAACAAATGATTTTGAGCATGTACCCAAATGCAATATTCACAGTGCATTGAATGTGAATGAAAAATTATACTAGTTAAAATGTAAAGAGAATGACAGTGTAGGGTAGGGTGTCCCATAATGCAAAAGTTTTGAAATGTTGCACACTCGTGTGTTATTCCGGTTCTCTCATAGTAAAACTGTATTGCTTTGAAATTTTGGGCGAATTGAGTAATATTTAGGGGTCCCGACAAAGTGAACATTTAGGTGACGTGACTCGAATTTCAGGATTTTTCTAAATTTCCACTTTTTTTCTCCCTCAGGTTATCAACATGGCAACAAGAGCCGCTAGTAATCTTTGGCTGATCGACAAGGCTCCAATCGATGAAATCACCGGAGCCCGGCTACCATCGAAGGAGCAGGTCCTCCTCCGCTACTACCACCACCACCGGGAGATGAGGAAGACGGCGAGCGGGAGCAGGAAGGCGGTGGTGGAGAAGGTTCTCCCCTTCTGGTCGCGCGCCGGGATTCCGACAACTACAGTAATACACGCCGGCACGTAGCTGTCAAAGCTGGTAAAGGCGTACAATGACCTCAAGAAGAACAAGAACAAAGACAGGCCGAAACATCGTATAGATGAGGAGATTTTCAAAGGAGACCTCCAAGAAAACTTCGACCTCGCACACTCCTCCTCTCTCCAACGGACAGACGTGAAGGACGAGGACAAGGAGTTCCTACGGAGTCAGAGAGAAGACAGAGGGGAATCATCCATGGCTGGAATTGACCTCGTGACAGCGAAGAAGGTGGAGAAGCAGGTCGAGCGCGGAACTCGACTCAAGCGGCTCCGGGAACGTGAAGACAGCGACATTGCCAGGCTGACTGAAAGGGCGGAAATCCCAAGCCAAAGCAGTAGCAGCAGCAGCAGTCCTGTGTCGACGACGTCATCACCGGCTCGTGGATCCCGAAGCCAGAGGAAAAAACTCAAACAGTCGCCATCGATCTCCGTGAAGGATCTTAACCTCATTTCAACTTGGGATCGAGAGAAGTTGTCGGTGCGGCAAGCAACGTCAACGTTCGCAGCTACCGCTCAAGTTCTTGGAATGGACATTGGGAGTATGGCGGTCTTGAAGAGCACGGTCCATCGAGCACGAATTGCGGGGAGAGAGCAAGCCGCCGAGAAGATCGTGGAACTGCGGAACCAGGAGATACCCGAGAGGTTGGTCCTGCATTGGGACGGAAAACTCCTCCCGTCCCTCTCTGGCGATACGGAGGACCGCATCGCCGTCCTCCTCACAGGGGAAGATGACGCCGAGTTCCTTCTTGGGGTCCCGGCAAGCTCGGATTAGACTGGCAGAAACGTGGCTGCAGTGGTCTTGAAGGAGGTGGACGAAGCGGGCGTCAGGGACAAGATCATCGCCTTCTGTTTCGACACCACGGCTTCGAACACTGGCATGGTGCAAGGTGCTTGCATTCGGATTGAGCAAGAACTCGGACGAAGCTTGCTTTGGTTGGCCTGCCGCCATCATGTCCACGAGGTGATCCTCAAGGATGTCTTCGAAGCCAGCCTCGGCTCTTCCTCTGGTCCTGACATTGGAATCTTCAAATGACTCCGTGATCGATGGTCCTTCGTGGATTCCTCGCAGAGAGAGACGGTGGAAACATCGGAGGACCTCGTAGAGTTCTTCGCCACCAATGACACTGCCAGCAAGCTGAAGGACGACGCATTGGCCTTCCTGAAGGAGGCTCTGATGTTGAAGAACCATCCCAGGGAGGACTATGAAGAACTTCTCCATCTCTCCTACCTGTTCCTCGGTGGTGAAGGTCCAGCCAAACCATTCCGCCGTCCTGGAGCTCTCCATCAAGCCCGGTGGATGGCCAAGGCCATCTACTGCCTCAAGCTTCAGATGCTGAAATCCCAGCTGTCGCTGACTGGTCGAGAGAAGGCCGGAGTGGAACGAGTGGCCCTCTTCGTTGCTCTGGTGTACTGCAAGCAATGGCATGAGGCACTGATCTCTGTGAAAGCTCCGTTGAACGACGTGCTCTTCCTCGAGATCCTCAAGACATACCCTGACCAAACCGTTGCCAAGGCAGCAGAACAAGCCCTGCGACGCCACCTGTGGTACGTTTCCGAGGAAAATGCGGGACTGGCCTTCTTCGACTCAAGGATTGATGTGGAGGAGAAGAAGCAGATGGTCAAGGCATTGGACAAGCCCGCCTCGAAGAAGGAACTCAAGCGATTGGAGGGAAAAAAGATGACTATGTCTTCCTCCCTCTCGTCCTTCGTCACTTCGAAGACACGGTCCTTTTTTCAGAAACTCGAGGCGGAAGAGGGCTTCCTGGCAAAGGACCCGGCATTGTGGGAGGAGGACGACCGATTCAAGGACGCTCGGAAACGGGCACTCGGCCTCTGAGTGGTCAACGATGCCGCGGAGCGGGGCATCGCCCTAGTCCAGCGCTACCTGGGGTCCACGAAGTCGGCCGCACAGGAGAAGTATCTCCTCCAGTTAGTCCACCACCATCGGAAACTTGTGGGGCGGGAAAAGAAGGAGGACCATCAAAGGAAGGCTTTCTGAATGGAAACAATGAAAACTGTCTGTTTTGGTTTCCTTATAAGTTTCTTTCTAAAAATGTGGGATGTTTTGAGTTTTTTCTTTGTTTTTGATGGTTATTAGAAAATTGTTCAGTTTGTCGCGACCCCTAAATATTCTCTGAATTTCATCTAATTTCACAGGAACTCTTCTTATGCATGTGTGACCAGAAGTAAAACACGAGCAAGTGAAAAAAACATGTTTCATTTTTTCCCTCTATGATCTTGGGACACCCTAGTGTAGGGTAACCAAAATCGGTCATCATTTATTGCAGGATGCTCCACGAATTAATATTATAATATTTTCTACCTATGACATTTAACAGATTTAATGTTGTAAGTATTATGTCGTTCTTACTTTTCTGCTATGTGTTTAGACTGTGGAAAATTTGCAGTAAAGATAATGGTATTATTTAGGTAGTGGGCTTTCAAAAGTCCTAGGATTCTTACCTACATCATCGTGTAGCTTTCTTCATTCTGTGTATTTTGAGCCCTATTTCCCATGACGCAATTGAATAATAATGGCATTACACGTAGTACCGAAAATCTACCGTTATTTCAGCCAGAAAGTTAAGTTAGGTTAAATCAGATTAGGTTAGGTTAGAGGTGAGGTTTGGTTTAGTAACAGATGATATAGAGAAATAACGAAAATTATCAATACTATAGCAGTGTGAAGCTTAGCAATGTTTGCGGGGTGGGCCTGGAGGGGCAGGGCGGGCATCCCCCCCCCCCACACATATGTAAACAAACATTGATTTCCGACAAAAACGAGAGCCAGATTAATTCAAAACACACCAAAACTATTCAGGAAAACTATAAGTTTGTGCATCGAAATCGGTGGTTGCCGAATAGCAAAAATTTACCCCAAGATATTAAGGTAACACTGTAAGGTATCCATCTCAACCTTGTTGTTATTGTTGAACGGCACCGATGTCAGGATCGAAGATATTCGCCATGGTTTACACCTGTGAATCTATCACAGTCACGAGGGTTGATTAGTCTTTCATAGGAAGGTACAGGTGAAGGTATGATGGTATGGTGTGATTCGGCTTTGAGAGCGGATGAGGTTGTGGTTGTGGAAGATGGGTCTTGGTGTGATGTGTGGAAGGCTTCTGTCCCGTCTACAGGTAGCGTTGCAACCTTTAACTAGCACTCTTTCCAGTTACAGTTTACAATTTCCCTATCCATAGACATACAGGGGTGAGGATTGAGGGATCGAGGTGGTATAACGGCCCACCCTGTCTCTCATCCATTTACAGTGGAGAGCGGCAGTGGGACTGCGGGAGGGGGGTGATGTTTACATATGGCGACCATCTTGGCAGCAGAAACAGCCACCTTGTTGCCCCACCTTTTGTTTTCTCTTAAACTCCAACTTTTTCTTGGTATTATGCATTACTGTTGATATTATTAGTAACACAATTACAAATTTGTGTTCAGTGTTCTGCTGCTCAGCACAGATCACTCGAGACCCCCTTAGTAATACACCACTGGCCATTCTGCATTCTCTGCCCGACCTCTCATTAGTAATATGGCCGCATTAGACGCAGGGTGAATTTTACATTCCCTTTCTTGGAAAAAAGATGCGTCTTATGCGCCGGCAAATACGGTATATATATATATATATATAATTTTAT
This sequence comes from Chionoecetes opilio, assembly GCA_016584305.1. Lineage (NCBI taxonomy): Eukaryota > Metazoa > Arthropoda > Malacostraca > Decapoda > Majidae > Chionoecetes > Chionoecetes opilio. The sequence goes on from JACEEZ010020946.1 coordinate 45,656, forward strand.
ATACAGGGAGGTCCCGAAGATACGAGCAGTTAGGTTCCACCTGCATACTCGTAAAGCGAATCTCGTATAACGAAACACATAACTAAGGTAAAATATAGGTTTGGTTCCAGGACCCCATCAATTAAAAATAAAAAGAAAAGAAAGACATGTTTTTCATGCTAAAATAATCTATAGCAAACACACACAAACACACAGCGTCTATATTACCCACACTACTACCTATTCTGTAGAAAAAGCATACTGAAAGAGAAAATAGCACACAAAATAACAACTGCACTTAATTAAACATAAACCTCCATAACAAGCAAAAAAGACGTTGTAATGTAGGGGACGCCGCGTGATACAAGAGAAGGTAGTGTAGCGGTCACAAGGTTGGGGCCGCACACCTGCTAATTACCCCTAAAGATCAGGCCGTGCCATATGCTTAATTACCCTTCAGGTCACGCCTTGCTAGGGATGACCTGACTGCGGTCCCAAGGTTGGGGCTGCACACCTGCTAACTACCCCTAAATGTCAGGCCGCGCCATATGCTTAATTACCCTTCAGGTCACGGCTTGCTAGAGTGACCTCACTGGGGTCAACCAAATCCCCCTTTGCTAGCTGGGAGTGTAGGGCACGCATTTTGACTTGATCATTTTACTCACCCCAGTTTGGATGTCGTATCATTGGATTTTCGATCTCGTATATTGAAAATAGACCCCAATTTACACATCTCGTATCATCGGATTCTCGTATACCAATGCTCGTATAACGGGACCTCCCTGTATATATACACACCCAAAAATCGATTTCCCGGACCTCGATTTCCGGGTATCGGATTTGCCGGACAAAATCCGAGGTCCGGGGATATATCAGTCTCGGACATTTTTTTTTTTTTTTTTTTTTTTTTTTTTTTTTTTTTTTTTACATGAAGCCTGGTCCTGTTCGTATATTGACCAGTCGTCCGGCGTCCGAGGTCTCTTGTCACCCCTGTCATGTCCACGCCTCCTGCCAGGTGACAGTATGCTCAGCAGTCGTATTGTTTACATTTGGGCACACACATTCACGGTCACCTGCACAGCCTCGTCAGTCACCGACTCCCACTGCCCCCGGTGCAAGAACNGCATTTAAATTTTTCCAACTTCCCTTTTTAAAGCAAAATCTGTTTTTCCCTTTCATGATCGCTATATCTAATTTTCCACCGACTCCAAAATCTGTAACTAATCTTTCTGTTTGTCAGTAATAAATCTAGAATATTATCTCCTCTAGTAGGCTCCTTGATTGCTTGGCTTAGGAAGTTATCCTGGATTATAATCCAGGATTTAACAATTCTCAGCGTCGTTGTCTCCTATAATTAAATTCCAGTCTATATTCATAAGATTAAAATCTCCCACCATGCATAGTCAAATTATATCTGCAGGCCTTGTTTATTTCTTCCCATATAGGAGCTGAATCCTCTTTCCCAAAAGTTTGGAGGCCTATACACTACACCCAAAACCATTTTCTCAGTTCCCTCCGTAACCTCCCCCCATATAGACTCTATGCTGTCATCTGTTTTTATAACATTTATTAACACAGCACGCAATGTATCTCTTGCATAAAGTGCAACTCCTCCACCTCGCCTGCCTACTCTGTCCTTGTGAAAATATTTACCCAGCTATCTCGACTTCCGGATCAAATACCTTTCCTGACATATCCAACCTGTTTCGGGTTAATGCTATTATATCAAAATCCTCTACACTATTTATTCCTCTCAGGAAATTTATCTTGTTTAAAAAACTCCTACCAGTTGTATAGTCAACCTTCAAGCAACTCCTCTTATTTTTGTCCATTTTCCCTTTATCTTTAACTAAACCCCTCCTCTCTCCCTTCTTACGAATCACTTTAGTTCCCTGCCTTCTGAAACCCTCCTAGTGTCGCAAGTTTCTTACCCCGACCCCGGTGTCTAATCCCAGTTCTCTATCTTAAAAAAGCCTGCGGGTCCCATCTACTTCCCTTTCAAGGGATTCAGACAAGATCTGAACTCCTTTCCTCGAAAAGTGTACCCCGTCCCTGCGGTAGAGGTGGTTATGACCGAAAAAGAGGTCCCAGCTGTCGACAAAGGGGCAGTTGTCAGTTGAGGTGTGGACTTGGCCGAGGCAGGGACGGCTCCTAACAAGCTGCGTGGGAGTGTGTCGAGTGAGGTCAGACCTGAGTCAAGATGTCAGCTGCAGAAGGGATTAGCGCCGTGGTGTTGTTTGGGCGAGCGGGTAGAGAAGTGGCTCTGAGTGCTTCTGCTGTGGTTGAGAGTGGTGTGTGGTAGAGTGAAGGAGGCTGAGGTGGAAGCGAGTGTGGTTGAGGGAGAAAAAGGGTCGAGTGTAGTTTAAGGGTGTGGTGGGGCGCTTTGTCTGTTCTGGAGGCGATCGATGATCAGAAAAGGTACTTCGTAAATGAAGTGAACGATTTGAAAAGCGTGCGAGGAAGCAAGAGATAGAGATAACGATTCTTAACCCTCTCACGCACCCAAAAGTTTAATAAGTTTTCCCTCCACTGCGACATCCGTCTGGGACATCCCTAAGGGGCCCCGGAAATGCCTGACTGCGGCGAATTATTTTTTTTTGTTATCAATTTCACCAACGTGTATTCTTTTTTCCTGGCATTATTATATATCATTGTTTTGCAAGAGATTATTCTGCCTTATGAAAGAAAAAAATAATAAGAATGCAAATAAATAGTGGAATTTACAGACTCCAAAAAAAATACTGAGTAAAAGAAATAAGAAATACTTACGTTTCACCACTTCGTAGCTCGAAACTTTCCTGAGTCAAATTTGTAGGGTTTTATATGCCAATAAAGTGGTTTTTTATGAGGATTCCAACACTACCATTATAATTTCATATGGCCAGAATGGCCAGCTCGGGACACGTTTTAAAGGGACGACAATCCGCACTCACAGGCTGCCTTCTGAGTGGGAAACTGAGACACATAAACCCCTTTTCAAATTTTACATCCACTCACACGAAGGGGTGACAATTAGTTTATTTTTATAGGTCTAGCTTGGATCTTTGACGCAGAACATTTTGATGCAATTCTGATAATACTTTATTTTTGGCGAATTTTTAACAGTTTTAGACACAATTCGCGTCAAAAGCTCAGATTGCAGATGGGCCTTTTGGGCGCGATCGCATCACCGTGCGTGAGAGGGTTAAGTGTGGAGGGAGGAGTGGGTGGAGGGCACAGCGAGGGGTGTACCTGGAAAGGTAACCCGAGGGAGACTACGTGGAACCTCGTGCTACTACTAAAAGAGTGGTCTCTAGTAAGTCCAAGGAATGGAGAATGGCAGGTGGTTGAGCATGGTGGAGCACGCTCAAAGGAGAAAAAGGTAAAAAAATGACCATGTTGTGTGCACGAACGCATTTCAGGTACTCTCGGGGCGGCAAGAGGAAGATATGGAGGTAAGGACGGTAGACGATACATCATCACCTGAAGGTAAAATCTTGGTTGTTGGTGGGCAGTCAGGTTAGGCATCTCGACAGCAGGTTCTGGGACAGGGAAGGGATGCGTTTGAAGCGGGGTTTTTACCCGGGGAATGGGATGGGCCCTATGTTAGTGAAAGTAGTTGAGGGGATGGCGGATAAAGGGGAAAAAAAAGCCCATTTTCTCCTGATTGCGGGGGGAAAAATGATGTTAAAGTGTGTAAGAATAAAAGAATTGCTACGGCGGTTCCCGGGAAGCTGAGGTAAATTTAGGGAGGGGGGTTGGGGTTCCCCTTTTGGGGTGTGTGGGTCCTTCAAGACACTTTGTTGAAAAATTGGGGTACTCCGGGGGCCTATTGCCTTAAATTTCCCGGCTGGCATTTCATTGCAAAGCCAAGGGGTTGGACCTTTGTAGAAAACCCGGGGACCTCTTTTTCGGGGCATAACCCCCCTCTACCGAAAAGATGGGGTGCTTTTTCGGGGAAAAGGGATTTCAGATCTCGTCTGAACCCCTTGAAAGGGGGGGGTGGGTTTGCACTGCTGGCTTTTTTAAGAAGAGAACGGGGGAGTAGGACAGGGGGTCGGGGAAAGGGGAAAAACTTGCGATACTAGGGGGAGTTTCAGAAGGGAAAGGGAAAATAAAGTGAATCGTAAGAAGAGAGAGGGGAGGGGTTTATTAAAGAAAAAGGGGAAAAATTGAAAAAAAAAGGGGAAAGTTGTTAAAGGGTTTTTACTATACAAACTGAAAAAAAATTTTTTAAAACAAGATAGTTTCCCTGAGGGGAAAAAACGTTAGGGGAAATTTTGATAAAATTTAAGCTTAACAAAAAACTGGTTGGAAAATGCGGGAAAAGGGTTTATTCGTTTCCGGAAACCCCCCGAGATAGCGGGGTATAAGTTATTTCACAAGGCCCGGGAGTGGGGAGACGGGGTGGGGATTTTGCATTTCCCTGCAAGAGATGCATGCAGTTTTGTGAAAAATAAGTTAAAAAAAACAGTTTAAACAGCATAGGGGTATATGGGTAGAGGTTGGGAGGGAACTGAAAAAAGGGTTTTTTTGGGGTAGTTTTATAGGCCTTTTAAACTTAGAAAAGAGGATTCAGCCCCTATTGGGAAAAAAAATAAACAAGGCCTGCGGGGATTAATCGTTTATGCGGGGTTTGGGAGTTTTTAATTTTAGGAATATAGACTGGGAATTTAATCATAGGTGACAAGAGCAGATGAATTTTTAAATAAAACCGGGGATAATTTCCTGAGTCAAGCAACCCAAGGAGCCTACTAGAGGAGTAATATTCTATATCTATTGCTGAAAAAAATAGAGATGATTTATTTTACAAATGTGGAGGTCGGGGGGAAATTTTGGGAAAAATAGGGGACCTTTATGAAAATAGATTTAGTTTAAAATGGGAATTGGAAAAAATTAAGTGGCAATAAGCATAGAAGCCTAATTTCGAAAGGGCCCAAAATTAGGCAGGTTTAAGAAGACACCTGGAGGTTATTAAAAAGAGGGTGGGATGGGGGGGAATAAATTTCCAGAAAATGACGGGGGGGGAAGACAGCGGGAAAAAGGCCCCAATTATGAAGGTTTAAGGGAAGGCCCCCTGGAGGAAAAATTGGCCGGTTAGATATGGTAGTGAGGTCGGGGCCCTGAGGAGGAAATTAGAGCGGTTGGGACGGGGAAGTAAAAGGCAGGGCTGAGGAGGAAATTAGAGAGGTTGGGAAAGGGAAAGGGTTGAGGTGGGGGGCTGATGAGGATTATATCTCATTTGAAAGGGAATAAAAATTGAGGGACAAAAAAAGAAAAATTCCTTATAGGGAAATAAGGCCCAAAAAGGGTGACCCAAAAATGGTGCCCACCAATTTAAAAAAAACAACTTGGAGTAAAAAAAAAACCATTTTTTAAAGGGTTTTCAAGGAAGGTTTGGTAAACAAAAAAACAGATAACGTGATGGCGAGGACAGTGAAAAAAAATTAACTCGAGTTCCCTAAGACCAATTTGAGATTAAAGTAGCGGAACAGGTGAACAGGGACCCAAAGGGGTTCATCGGGGTAAAATAAAAAAAAAAGAAAAGGGGAAATTTAGGGGGGGTTTAAAGGTCAGGACGGGGGGAAAGGCTTAAGTACGGATGGGGGATATGTGTAAGAGTCAAAAGGGATTATTTTTTAAAAGTGTTTTTACGGAGGGGGAATATACAAAACGAAACCCTGATGGTGAACAGAGTTCAAAGGAAGGGGATGAGGAGAAAAAATCAAAAATATGGGGATAACTAGGGAAATGGTGGAAGAGGGTATAGATTTAAAATTTAAAAAAAAAAAATCGCCCCGGGCCCGATGAAGTGTAAACCCAAAGGGATTAAAGGAATGCAAGGAGGTTGGTTTGGAGTCGTTAGTGCCCCATTTTTGGGGAAAACGGGTTTAGATAGGCGAAAGTGCTATATTGTGGAGGAAAGGAAAAATTGTACCCCCTAAATTTTAAAAAAGGGGGACAGAGGACTAAAGTCAAATTATCGACCCCTAAGTCTTTAAAATCAGTGGGGGGTAAATTATTGGGGAAACAGATTGCAAAAAACATTTGAGAGACTTAGATAAACATAGTTTTACAATGATGCAAAACATGGATTTACCCAAAGGGGGGGTCATGTCTCACCAATTTATTGAGGTTTTTTTAGGGAAAATTTATGAGACGGCAGATAATAAGGATATGATATAAATATCTGGGGCTTTTGTAAGGGATTTTACAAAGTTACCAAAAACGGGGCGGGCTCTTAAAAAAAGGTTAGGGCTCGGTTTTGGGTGGGGAAAGGGTTTTTCATTTTGGGTCGAGCTTGGCTAAGTAATAGGGAACAAAGGGTTAAATTAAAAGGTTTTTAAATCTGAATGGGGGCTGGTGACAAGTTTGGGGTTCCACAAGGGTCTGTTTTGGGTCCATTTCTAAAAAAATTTTTGATTTACATAAAAGACTTGGTAGGGGGGATTAGCAGTGATATCAGCAAGTTTTCTGATGATACTAAGTAGGGGGATTGTTGGATCACAGTTTTGATGTAAACAATTGCAGGGGGACTTAGATAAAAATTAACGAAAATGGGCAGTCAGATGGCAGATGGGAATTTAATATTGATAAAAAGCCCGCGTTAGAATGTTTTGGGAGAAAAAAAACCCCGGTAATAGATGCACCAAAACAAAGTATCGCTGAAAAAAAGAAAAAAGAAAAAGATCTTGGAGTGAGGGTGATAAGATAAAATACTTTGTCCTATTAGACACTTTTCAAGTACCCAAATACAAGGTTTTTGACGTACAAAGCCCCCAAACCAACCCCCAGGACGAATTTGGTTTGGGCTCGAACCGCTGACCCAAAAGTCGCAGGGACTCTGAAAAACCCGTCCGTGATTTTACCAACCGCGCCACCCCGGGGGGGAGTTAGGGTTAGGGCCCCGACCTCCGGGCCTAGGGAAAAAAATGTATTGAGGCCAGAAATAGAGCTAATAGAGTATTGGATTCATTTCCAGAAATGTTTAAAAATAGAAATGGGAAGTTTTTTCTTAAAACTTTAATGGCTCAGTCAGGCCCCACCTAGCCCATGCCCGGGGGAGTTTGGTTTTCCATATTTCCGGGTGGATATAGTTTGTTAGAAATAGTGCAGAGAGGGGTGACCAAAAAGATACAAAAGGGGTGCGTAACTTAGTTATTTAGAGGGATTTGAAGTTATTTAAAAATTTCAATCACAGAGACGTTTGAGTAAGGGGATTTTGATGAAGTTTTTAAGTGGATAAAAGGGGTTTTTAAAAAAGGAGAGGTAGGAAAAAATTCCTTTGGGGTTTAAAAAGGGGGAACAAAAAGTAAGGATTCAAGCTGGAAAAGCGTAGATTTAGAAAGGAAATAGGAAAAAACTGGTTCACAAATAGGGTGGTGAAGGAATGGAATGGTCTCAGTAGACAGGTAAGATAAGATAAGATTTTCATCCTACCTAGACACTTTGCAAGTACCAACTACAAGGTTATTGACTATACAAAGCGCCGCCACGTCAGCACGAACTAGGCGGACTCGAACCGCTGACCGAATGCACAGGGATGTGCACATTGCGGGCTCACGTCTCTACCAACCTTGCCACCCTGACGGGCAGTAGACAGGTAGTTAGTGCGGAGTCATTAGGGAGCTTTAAAGAGGAGCTGGTTAGGTTCATGGATGGGATGAAAGGTGGATGTAGGTAGTGTTAGGTGACAGTAACTACCACGTGTAGGCCTCGCGGCCTCTTGTAGCTTCCTTATTTTCTTTTATTCTTATGTTCTTATGTCACTTATAAGTGGCAGTGTGGACAGGATGCCGAAGAGCAAAAATGTAAGTGCGAGGTGGCAAGCTCTTGCTCGTTGGCAAGCACCGATGGTGGTGAGTGGTAGTGTGTACGCACTGTACGGGGCTTTAGAGACGAATGGGACACTTATCCTACCGTTGGACGTCACGCGCGCTGCCTTAAGGCGTGTCACACGGTCACTTTTTCCGGCATCTTTTGGTATTTTGCTACCATTTGATGCCTGATACCGGCATCTCTTGGTAGCAAACGCGGAGTCGCGCATGATCGTCCTCTTGCCACCAGTACTGGCATCTTTGTTTACATTTTGGAGCAGCTGATGCTAGACTTGTACGAACTACAGGTTGCCAGACCTGCCTCTCTAATGCCTCGCATAGCCGAATCTTACAGCTTATAACTTATAAGACACTGCATCTTGGAAGACTCACCCTGATTTTGGAAAGAAATTTCTAAGAAAAAACAAAACAAACAAACGTACTGTATTTTCAAGTATAATCTACCGATTTTTTCTCGGTAGGCTTCTTCTACTTCTTGTGACCTCTACCGCTTAGTATAGTATTATATTAGGCTTAGTATCGCTTGTACGTATTTAGTTTTGTTCTGTTTTTTTTTCTTTTCTTTGTGTTTTTCTCTACAGGAGCAGCCGGTTCAAAGGCCCGGCCAAAAACTACTGTATACTGGACTTGCTACTCATTTTGGGCTATTTCCAGTGGAGGCCAGTTTTGCAATTCCTTACATTTTCGAACATCACTCCCATTTCCCTTCCTGTGGTTTATCAATATCAATGATATACCGTTACCTTCGTAAATGTTTGTTCTATAATATTATCAAATAAAAAACTGTAAAAAACACTAAATAAATGCCATTATGAGAGAGTGAAGAAATATGCATGAACTTAATATTCATTCAAACTCTTCGCCATTTAATATTTTGCGAGAAAATATTTTAGATGAAACATATCAATAAAAGCGGAATTTTATTAGCTTTCCATTGATATATTTAGTTTTCTGATAAATGAATTAGAACCATACATAAATTAGCGTTAACTAAATAAATACCCTCATCAATCGGGAAAACTACCCGATTGATGATGTTATTTATTTAGTTAATGCTAATTTATGCATGGTTCTAATTCATGTATTAGAAAACGAAATATATCAATGGAAAGCTAATAAAATTCCGCTTCTATTGATATGTTGCATGTAAAAAGTCTTCCCCAAAAATATTAAATGGCAAAGAGTTTAAGTGAATATTAAGTTCATGCATATTTCTTCAGTCTCATAATGGCATTTCTTTAGTGTATTTTATAGTTTTTTATTTGATAATATTATACAACAATCATTTACGAAGATAACAATGTATCATTTATACTGATAAACCATAGTGTACTGTATTCATGGAACACTTTTTTACTAGCCGATCCGATTGATGATGTTATTTATTTAGTTAACGCTAATTTATGCATGGTTCTATTTCATGTATCAGAAAACGAAATATATCAATGAAAAGCTAATGAAAATCCGCTTCTATTGATATGTTTCATCTGAAATATTTTCTCGCAAAATATTAAATGGCGAAGAGTTTAAGTGCATATTAAGTTCATGCATATTTCTTCACTCTCTCATAATGGCATTTCTTTAGTGTATTTTACAGTTTTTTATTTGATAATATTATAGAACAAACATTTATGAAGATAACGGTATATCATTTATACTGATAATCCACAGGAAGGGAAATGGGGGCGATGTTCGAAAATGTAAGGAATTGCAAAACTGGCCTCCACTGGTCATGGGCGGGTTGGCGCGGGGCACGAGTAGCAAGTCCAGTATAGAGCAGTCTTCGGCCTGGCCTAAGAAGAATAGGCCCTGTTATATCAAGATCAAGATCAAGTATCGCTTCGTAGGTCCTCTTCTCTCCTCCTTCCTCTCCTCTAGTGTTGGCTGAAGCCACCACCCCGGGAGGCGGGTCACAAATCCCCAGCTAACACACGGAAACCGTTTCACTGCTGGGTGGGGGGACAGGGGCTCGGGGCATTTTCAGGGAAATTTTTTTGGGGAAAAGATGATTCTTATAAAGCCGTAAAATGCGGTACACCTCACACTGGAATAAATAAGCATTTTTTCAGTGTTTTCAATACCCGAGTTTTGCGATCCTCGAGTTTAGCGCTATGCCTTCGAAGAAAGCAGCGCGAAACTAGGGAGGGTACGGTACACTTGTGACACCATTAACTAGAGACCCAGGCCAGGATCTCTCGGAGGTCACGGCTTCGATTATTTAGTTGACAGTTAAGTCTCATGGAGCTCTGAAGCTCCGCGCTTGGCCGTCTCCATACTCAGAGCAACCCTCTGAGCGTTATTGGTGGATCTGCAGTCCTGAAAATGTATAGTTATGAAGATACCTTTGAACCTGTTCACTCGATGCGAACCTATATTCGAACCACACAAAATCACTAACGACCACATATACAGGGTGTAACACGAGTTTCTGCAAATATTGATACAGTGTAAGAACATTTTATTTGAAGCATAAAATATTCTATACACTTTTTTGCTATATAAGCTTATATAAGCTTTTTGAAGCTTCCTTTAGACGTGAGATGAAGTGAGAGAAATTACCGCGGCCAGTAAAAATTTCCCGTGGCAGGCGACGTATGGAGCATGAAGTGTGTACTCGCGGTTGCCCCTCGGTGAAATTTTAATGATTTAATCATGTTTACTAGTAATGGAAACATTACATTATCTTATAACGATACAATTGGTATTAATGGACATGTTATTTACCAAATAAGCAGTACATGAGAACAGCAGGGGTGTAATAAACAATACTGTAAAAGGCTAAGTGGCAACGTGTCGGGGCAGGGAGGATGTAACACGTGGACACAGCTGGCGGGCAGCCTCGCAGCCTAGTCCCTCCTTCCTCCCCCGCCTGACGCGTTGCCACTTAGCCTTTTTACAGTATTGTTTATTACAGCCCTGCTGTTCTCATGTACTGCTTATTTGATAAATAACATGTCCATTAATACCAATTGTATAGTTATAAGATAATGTAATGTTCCATTACTAGTAACATAATGATTAATCATTAAAATTTCACCAAGCGGCAACCCGAGTACACACTTCATGCCTCCATATGTCGCCTGCCACTGAATTTACTGGCCGCGGTAATTTCTCTCACTTCATCTCACGTCTAAAGGAAGCTTCAAAAGCCTATGTGTATAGAAATTTTATGCTAAGAAAAAAATGTTCTTCACCTGTATCAATATTTGCAGAAACTCGTTTTTACACCCCGTATAAGTGAGATTTGGGTGTGGAATGAAAGTCAAGGATCCAAGCAGTTAAAATAAGTTATTTGAAAAAGCACTTGTGGTGTGAGGAAGAAAGGATGGTGAAGTAATGAAAGTGTGTATAACAGGGTTTTGGTATGTCAAGTAAGGGTGAGGGGATGAAATGTGGATGGAGAAAAGAGTGAGAGTTTTGGAATACAAGCAGGTGTAAGGCAAGGATTTGTGATGTCCCCGTGGCTATTTAACGGTGTAATTAGAGAGATGAAAACGAAAATTGGAGTGGAACTGTATGTAAATGGTGATGAATGGTTGTTGAATACAATTTTTTGCAGATTATACAGTTCTGATTGCAGAAAATGGGAATGACTTACAGAAACTTGTAAACGTGTTTGATAATGTGTGCAGAAGATGGAAGCTGAGGGTGAATGTTAACAAAAGTAAGGTTATGGTTTGGAAAAGAGTAGAGTTAAGAGGTAGATTTTCAGAGTTCATATATTGCAAGAGTTAGGTGTCTAAGGGAATGTGCATTTAGGCTAAACGGGAAAAGATTGGAAGAGGTTCAGGCATTTAAGTGCCTGTGGTGCATTTTCAACGTTGTTTATCAGACTTCCAACTCAACAGGAACTAAGTGATTCACGGAGAGATGCCACCGAGCGCCTAACTTCTGATCTTTCTATAATTTCTGATTGGGGCAAAGCAAACCTTGTTTTGTTCAATACCTCAAAAACCCAATTTCTTCACCTATCTACTCGACAAAACCTTCCAGATAACTATCCCCTCTTCTTCAATGACACTCAACTGTCTCCTTCTTCTACAATGAACATTCTAGGACTATCCTTTACTAAAAATCTGAACTGGAAATCTCACATCTCATCTCTTGCTAAAACAGCTTCTGGGAAATTAGGTGTCCTGTGGTGTCTGCATCCTTTTTTCTCCCTCCCAATTGCTTGCTCTCTACAGGGGCCTTATCCGCCCATGTATGGAGTATGTCTCACATGTTTGGGGAGGATCCACTCATACAGCTCTCCTTAACAGGGTTGAATCAAAAGCTTTTCGCCTCATCAACTCCCCTCCTCTGACTGAATGTCTTCAATCTTTAAATCCCCGCCGCAATGTTGCTTCTCTTGCTCTCTTCTACGTTATTTTCATGCCCCACTGCTCTTCTGAACTTTCTAACTGCATCCCTTTTTCCCCCTCCGTGGCTTCGCTGCACAAGACTTTCTACTCATTCTCCACCCCTATTCTGTCCATCTTCCTAATGCAAGAGTTAATCAGTATCTTTACTTTTTAATCCCTTTCACTGGTAAACTCTGGAACTCTCTTCCCTGTTTCTATTTTTTCCACTTTCCTATGACTTACATCTTTTCAAAAGAAGAGTAACAAGACACCTCCCGAACTAAATTGGCTCACCCCTTTTTTATTTTATTCTCTTACTGTCTTCTTTATAGGGACTGGCAACTGAGCGGGCTTTGTGTTACCCATTTTTGTTGTGCCCTTGGCCAGTTCCTTGTGATGGAAAAAAAAAAAAAAAAAAAAAAAAAAAAAAAAAAAAAAAAAAAAAAAAAAAAAAAAAAAAAAAATAATAAATAAAATAAATAAATTTAAGTATCTTTGCTTGATATGATTATATGCAAGTATGGAACCATGGAGGTTGAGACGAGAGAAAAGAGCACTACAAGGGAGGAAAGTGATTGGAACCTGGGACGTTATGGTGAAAGGAAGGATTGTGAGTAAAAAAAAATAAGGTAAAAAAAAGGGTCTGCGAGATGCAATAGTTGTCCCAATAATCACATATGCAAATGAGACATGGGTGTGGAATGAAAGACAGGTAAAGGATCCAAATAGTTGAAATGCGATATTTGAGAAGTGACTATGGTGTGAGAATTATGGATAGTGAAAGTATTGAAAGTGAATAAAATGGTTTGGTATCTCAAATAGGGGTGAAGAGATGAAATGTGGAGTGGTTAAAGAAGTGAATCACTGCACTCATTAGCAGTGGGGGTCCTAGGCATGGGCCCACATGGGCAATCACCCAGGGCGGCATCGTCGAGGGACGGCATGGAGTGCCCAAATTATTTTTTTTATGAAATAATAATAATAATAATAATAAATAATAATAATATAATAATAATAAAAAATAATAATAATAATAATAATAATAATAACAACAATAACAACAATAAAATTATGATAATATAAATAATAATATTGTATAATAGCTCTAGCAGTATTTGTTAGATATAATTCATGGTGGACTTTGAATATAAAGAAATTGTAACTAATGGCGGCAAGTGGAGTGCATCGCCGATCAGCTGACTGTGTGCAGAGCTTTGGAGCAGCGTGTTCGGCTTCCTGCAGTCGCTTGCATTATTCCATAGATTTAGTCTAATCTCTTAGTCTTAATTGACATCGTTGGGGGATGTGAGGCGCCAAAACAAATGGATAAGAAAAGGTATAAGCGGCGCCATCAGGAGCCCAGTTTAGGAAAATATGAAAATAAGAGGAGGAGAAACACGGAAGAGATAAAGGTATGCAGCAACTATGTCATCTCTCAGTATGATATGTGATGCAGGTAGTGAAATAGGATAGTATAACGCAATGTTTTTTTTGTCTGTTTTGCTGGCTATTACACATAGGGCAAAATTTAATACCATATAAGGGAAATTTCCAAATGTTGTAGGCTAACTTAAAAGATTTCTACAATCAGGGGCACACCCAGGAAATTTTTCGGGGAGGTGGGGCAATTTTTTTTTTTCGCCACCAGTCTAGTAAACCCGCCAGATTTCTCGGTAGCCTCTCGATGGTAAATTTGCCCGCCATCAGCTGATTCCCTTTTCAGGCCTTATTTCTTATTTCAGCTACTGAAACAAGTTTTGGTAGTGTTAGATGCTTGTCCAAAGCATTACGTGAATCATTAGTGCGACCAAATGATGGTAGGTGTTCACGGGCAGGTGACGCGGACACCGCTAGAACCTGTAATATTTTTTTTGGATCACATAAAGATCCGCCACCCCAATTTTACCACCTGAAAATCTGTGACCCCAGTCTTGTCAACCTTTTATCCACTTATTGACATATGACCCAATACTCCATATTGACCAATACTATCAGGACCTAACTGGGGTGGGCGCTCCCCCCTGACCCCCCACTAGTTCACTAACCTAACCTGGACATTGATTACGTAACCTAACCTAACTGGTTATTAAACCACTCTCACCCACATGAAGATCAGTCACCCCAAGTGCAGTTGGGGTGGTGGATCTTCATATGATCCTGTTTTTTTTTACCGACTGTTAGGGGTTAACCAACAAAATAGGCGACTAAAGGGGCTATGGGTTTCCCCACCTGGGAGCGTCGCTGTCTGTATTATGCTAATATTTTGTATTTTTTGTGATATGTTGAGTCTTGTGGAATACCATGCCTTCAATTAGCCAAATACAGGGAGGTCCCGTTATACGAGCATTCGATATCGAGAATCCGATGATACGAGATGTGTAAAATTTGGGTCTATTTTCAATATACGAGATCGAAAATCCAATGCTACGACATTCAAACTGGGGCGAGTAAAATTACCAAGTTATTTACTAAAGTAAATTACAAGTTATTTACTAAATTATAAAGTCATTTACTGACTACAGATTTTACCTAAGGTTGTACGGGTAATCAATCTGATGGTGGTGGTGGTGGTATTTTTATAATTGTTATTCTTCCTCCTCTCTGTACCCACGGCTGAAATGGCATATTTAACACCTCACATACACCCTACCACGTATATAACACCACGCTAACCCTAAATAAACACCTATAACGGGATTAGAAACATGAGTTATAGTGGTTATATGAGGCCTAACACAAGCGGCCTGCCTCTGGGCGACGCTAAGAGACACTGTTGTTGTGAAGGCTACGAACACATTTTATTTCCACTGCACTAATGCACTACTTTCGCCACTGCACTAATGTCGCCAGGCACAATATATTACAAATTTTAGCATAAATGCTAAAAGCTCGCTTCGCTCGCTTGGACAATGAGTTAAGAGACGAAATATAACTTTTGTGCCAAATTTCTTCCTTTGCGCCTGTATCTTTCTTGCCCACACATTCGTGGAAACATTTTACAAGCCTATATGACACCTGATTTTCGGCTGAAATAGGTGTCCAAGCGAGCGAAGCGAGCTTGGACAAAAATATGATAATTCTGGTGGCTCGGTACGACAATGTGGCCTACAAATATTCACAACCCTGGACAATGTACAATGATTTAAATGCACGGAGACGAGTTTGTGGGCAGTGGAAGAGGTCTGCGCACCCTCCCTTGTCCCTTACCTACCGTACCCTCTCGAGTCTAGTGTATCACGCGGCGTCCCCAAGAGTACATACAACGTCTTTGTTGCTTGTATGTATTGTGCCTTGAGAGTCAATTTTAGTGATTTGCTGGTTTACTTAATGTGCTTATTGGACTTATTTGTGCTCTGTCCTA
The DNA here is from genome assembly GCA_016584305.1 of Chionoecetes opilio. Lineage (NCBI taxonomy): Eukaryota > Metazoa > Arthropoda > Malacostraca > Decapoda > Majidae > Chionoecetes > Chionoecetes opilio. The sequence goes on from JACEEZ010020946.1 coordinate 61,156, forward strand.
CTGTGCTGTCACACTCTTAATTCACTGTGTTTTTGTGCGGTGGTGCGATGGTGGGGGTATATAGAGCCCTATATTTGAGAGTTTGAGAGTTTGTTGTGTTTGCTATAGTTTATTTTAGCTTGAAAAACATTTTTTTTTTTTCTTTTCATTGATGGGGTCCTGGAACCAAACCTATATTTTACCATTAGTTATGTGTTTCGTTATACGAGATTTCGCTTTAAGAGTATGCCAGGTGGAACATAACTGCTCGTATCTTCGGGACATCCCTGTATGCTGTATGGTTTCCTTCCTGAGTTATATAAGATATTGTGCAATTGTGTGATTTTATTGTGCAAACAAAATTATATTCAGTCAGACTAATATAATTATTCACTGTAAATTCAGGGGCACTTCTGAAATATTTTGGAGCACCCTCTGGCACTAGTCAGGATGAGGGGCCTTCTGCAATTGCCTTTTCTTACAATTGTTATAATTCCTATCTATAGTAATTTACTTCTCTATTTTATTTGTATGTATAAACGGCAATTTTCTCTATTTGTTTGTTTTTGTTTTTATGCTATTACTATATAACTAAAGTTTAATTTTCATTATTTTGGTATTTATGTTGTATATTTATGGTTTTATATATATATGTATTTTAAATTGTTGCATTATTTGAAATGCTACGGATGAAATTTTTTGGTTTCAATATCTTATTGAAAAAAGTATTTAGTGTTGAATTTTGACTCTTTTTGTAACAGCGGCAGAGGGGGGGGCGGGGGCGCCGAAGTTAGGGTTCGCCCAGGGCGCCACACAAGCCTGGACCGCCATTGCTCATGAGGTAATTTAGTCATAAAGAAAAAATGGAAGAAAGTGAGATGACTAACAGAGTAAGTATCAGTGTGGTGGATGCGGTTCTGAAGCTGGGCAGTATTTAAATACATTTGTATTTAAATACATTTGTGTATTTATAAATTTATTTATAAATACATTGGTTGTCATGTATTTAAATACAGTATTTAAATACTTTTATGAGTATTTAAATGCATTGTATCTAAATACTCATATAAAAATGTAAATACTTTTTATCAGTTAATTGCCATAAACCTGCTCAACTATCTGGCAACCCTGATGTTACAGTGAACCAGTGTTTCCACTTTAAAGGAAATTTCCTTATTTTAAGGATATATAGGCCTGAGAAAAAAAACTTCGAAGGACTGGAAGGAAGGAAGGAAGGAAGGAAGGAAGGAAGGAAGGAAGGAAGGAGGAAGGAAGGAAAACTGAAACCCAAAATCTAAGGAAATCCTAAGGAAATCCATTTTTTTTCGGACATGTTAAAATTTTTGTGTATATAAAATGTATTTACCAATATATTTAAATACAATTGATGTATTAGTATTTAGTATTTAAATACATTTCTCCCATGTATTTAGTATTAGTATTTAATTGTTTTTGTTTTTTTTTTGTTTTTTTGTTAGGTAAATACATTCAATGTATTAGTGCCCAGTTCTGGATGCGGTGAGTAATAAAGGACGACCCCCAATGAAACGGAAAGACAAGAGTGCTGGAGTATGTGAGAGAGATTGGCAAGAGAGGAATGAGAGGTTTAGAGCATGCAAGGAAGGAATGCATGGACAGGAATAAATGGAGACTTTTTTGTCGCAGCCATCCCTTTGGATAAAGTTCCTCTTTTTAGAGATAAATTGTTTTCTAAAAAAATGATTTAGAGATAGTTAGATTGTGTTCATATGTATTCTTGTTCCACTTGCATCTAAGCAAAAATTATGAGGGCCTGTTTACTTTTCTGCGAGGGGCAACAAGAATGTGCAAGTTTTGCTTTTCGTGAAATTTTGTTAGATATCTCTCATGAATTATAAGGGGACCACTGTACTCTTTGCAAATAGTTTAGCAGCCATGTATGCTTGTTATCTTCGTCTCCAAATGACTGATATAGTTAATAAGAACATAAGAACATAAAAAAAATAAGGAAGCTACAAGAGGCCGTGAGAACTACACGAGGTAGTTCCTGTTACTTAATACTACCTACATCCATCTTTCAACCCCATCCATGAAATGATCTAGTCTCTTTTTAAAGCTCCCAATGACTCCGCACTAACTACCTGACGACCGAGTCCATTCCAATCATTACCACCCTATTTGTGAACCAGTTTTTCCCTATTTCTATTCTAAATCTACGCTTTCCAGTTTGAATCCATACTTCTTGTTCAACCCTGATTACTAGCTGTAAGAACTTTTCCTACATCTCCATTTTTGTATCCCTTTAACCACTTAAAAAACTTCTATCAGATCGCCCCTTACTCTACGCCTCTCGAGTGCGTGTAAATTTAATAGCTTCAATCTCTTCTCATAACCAAAGTTACGCATCCCCTGTATCATTTTGGTCATCCTTCTCTGCACTGATTCTAACAAGGTAATGCAGAGTCCAAAGCTGAACCGCAAATTCTAGGTGAGGTCTGACTAGAACAAATAAAGCATTAGAATAACATCAGTACTTCTACTTTAAACACCCTATTAGCTCTATTTCTAGCCTCAATACATATTTCCTAGGACGAAGGTTTGAGCTTACCCTCACTCCCAGATCTTTCTCACCTTCTGATGTTTTCAGTGTTATATTGCATAATATTATAGTGTATATCTATCACCAGGATTTTTTCTACCAACATTGATTATGCTACACTTATCAATATCAAATTCCATCTGCCACCTGACTACCAACTCATTTAATTTATCTAAGTCTCCCTGCAATATGTTTACATCACTGTGATCTAATAATCCTACCTACTAGTATCATCAGCAAACTTGCTGATATCACTGCTAATCCCACTCTCTAGGTTGTTGATGTAAATCAAAAATAGTAATGGACCCATAACAGACCCATGTGAAACCCAACTTGTTACCTGCCCCCATTCAGATTTAGAACCATTAATTGTAACCCTTTGTTGCCTATCACTTTGCCAAGATCTAATCCAACGAAGAACATTCCCACTTATTCCATGTACCTTAACCTTATTTAAGAGTCTCTTGTGTGGTACCTTGTCGAATGCCTTACTAAAGTCCAGGTATACATATCATAATCCTCATCATTATCTGCTGTCTCATAAACTTTCCTATAAAAAACTCAATATATTTGTGAGACAAAATCGACCTTTGGTTAATCCATGTTGTGAATCATTTAAAGATAATTTGACATTAGTCCTCTATCAACCTTCTTAAATATGGGGATTTCACATCTTTCCTCCACATTAACAGCACCTCCCCTATATCAACCGATTTCCTAAAAATAAGCACTAACGACTCACTAACAACCTCTTTGCATCCTTAAAATACTCTGGGATAAACTTCATCTCCTGGTCCTGGTGACATAAAATTCTCCATTTTATCTTACCCTCTTCTACCATTTTCCTAGTTATCACAATTTCTTCGAGTTCTCATCATCCTTTCCTCTAAACATCTGCTTATATCAGGTACCTTCTGCACATCCTCTTGAGTAAAAACACTTAAGAAATAATCATTCAAAATTTTACACATATCATCAGAGCTTACAATCTCACCCCGTTTAATTTTAACAGTCCCACTAATTCCCTAGTCTTTGTCTTGTAGACCTAAAAAAATCCCTTAGGGTCGGTTTTTGCCTGGCCAGCGATCTTAATCTCATAATTGTTCTTTGCTGCTCTTGTTAATCTTTTCACTGTCCTAGCCATCATGTTATACTGATCTCTGCTCACCTGCCCTGCCTTGACCCTTATGTAAATGTTTCTTTTTACTCCTATGTTGTGTTTTAAAGTCACAGTCATCCATTTGGGGTCGTTTATCCTTGATCTTATCACCCTATAAGGAATATTCTTTTCTGACCTGCAATTAAATTGCTGACCAATAATGTATAATCCTCATCAGCACTGACCTCACTGGCACCTCTCTCCATCCCGACCTCAGACCCCACCTTCCCCTCCATCCTACACCCCAGTTAATCTCCTCCAGGAGTCTTCTTAATCCTGCATAATTAGCCTCTCTGAAGTCAGATACTCTAGCTTATTAACACTTCTAGTTCCTACTTCCCGTTTTAAGCAAAACCTAATTTCACAATGATCGCTTTACCTAACTGACCTCCAAAATCCACCTCTGTAACTAAATCTTCCCTGTTTGTTAGTAATAAATCTAGAATATCTCCTGTAGTAGGCTTCTGTAGGCTTCTGTAGTATCGTTTGGCTGAAGAAAGTTATCCTGAACTAGATTTAACAATCCTCTGCGTCATTGTCTCCTACAATTAAAGCCCAGTAGTTTATTGTTCCTAAGATTAAAATCTCCTACTTGCATTATCGATATATCTACAAGCCTTGCATATTTCTTGCCATATAGGAACTGAATCATCTATACATAAGTTTGGAGGTCTATACACTAAACCCAAAACCATTTTCTCAGTTCCTCCGTAACCTCCACCCCACATATGCAAAGCATACACCCTTCGTCACCCTATCGCCTGCCTCCCACAACACTTAAACTCCACTCAGTCAAGTTGCTTTCATTATTTGGTTAATATTCTGCAGGAGTGGGCGGGTTCCACATGCCTTACAGCTTACTTTTATCTATTATTTCGGTTCTACTGCAGTTTAATGCATTACAAAGCAGTAGCTATAGCTAGTACATGAAGAAAAAAAACAATCCACCTATAGCCTATCACAACCAACCCACTCACAGTCTGTCTCATCCCATCCTCAAACAGCTGGCATAGTGCATAGAGCTCCCGCAACTTATCACAGCTCAGCTAACGCCCCAAAGCTACATATCATTTGCAAGTTACTTATCCATGCACAAGTACATTAATGCTTACATCAAAATGGTCTTCACAGCTGAAACATGAATGTTCCTTCATCGGGAAATCACGCCTAGAACACATCCACCACTGTTTCTTTATTTTTTTTCTTTAGGCAATAGTTATGAACACTTTCTCTGGTGTTTTAAATGTGGTTTTAAATGTGTTATTTTTGTTTGAGACATGTTGAATGGATAGGTACTGACAGTCTGCTGATGCCATAAAGAGCAAATCAGCTGGGAGAGATCTGAGACTGAAGGAAGTAACCGACGTCATAACCAATCACAGCGCGTCCGCGGTCTGGTGATATTTGGCCAAAAAAAAGGCATATATTTAATTTAACGTGCATTTTTCAGCAAAAAGAATGTGAGTACAGTGATATGTAGCCTTGATTGCATCCAAAGCTTCATAATACTCCATGTTTTAGGTGTGAATAAACGGTTCCATTCCAAATGTAGCAAATATATCAACTCTAGGTGGATATGAAATTGTGCATCCTGACAATGGGAGAAGACATCCAGCCATATAAAAAAAAGTGGGAGAGGTGAAATCTAACAACTATTCTCCTTCCTCTGCAGCAGTAGGATTATGCAGACAGAACTCACGGTATGGGGAAAACACTTGCAGCATGCGGTAGTAGTGAGCAGGAAGGATTCATGTGGGTGGCGTCGCTCCTGCAGGATTATGCGATTCACTTCAGCTGCCAAGATGCCTTCAGTGGGCAAATGAAGGAATATGTTGATGGTACCAAAGTAGTCTTGTAAGGTAATTGGTAGCACAGGACGGGGGCAAATATCCCTTTATCTTGCGGGTCCAGGAGTCGGAGAAGGGGTGTTTGGTCATGATTGAGGATGACAGCAGCAGCAGATACTGGTGCAAGAGGAGGTGGCAAAGAGGATGGATGAGTTTCAGTTTTACCACACCTTTATCTGCGGGACTTTCAACTAAATTTTGCTGCATGTGGAGTACCGTATATTGCTTGTACTTCATCTTAAGCCAGGAAACTGCGCTAAGAATATCATCTGTCTCAGCCCAGGCGGGCGGGAAAGGGATGCAGGTCCTTTCTGGAGCTAAAATTTTGTCCACTTGACCCCTGCTTAAAATGGGCAGTTACAGAGCTACTGCAATTTCCTTTTTTCGCGGGCAGACGATGGATAAGGATCAGGAAGTGGAGTTGAATGGGTTTTGGGTAGTGGATGATGTAGTCCTCAACCCCCTGGGGTGCTGGGTGAAAGGAACAAGAGATAGGAATGAGAAATGCATAGCGCCTTGGCAAAACATTAGGGGTAATATTCCCTAGTCTATCGCAATTGGGAAAACCACGATGTAAATAGTACTACCGTCGCAATTGCGATCATCAAATATAACGATGGATCCCTATTATCAAGAAAGGGCGGAGTTTAAATGAAGTGGGCAGGGGTGAGGCAAGAGTACAAACAGATGCGGAACATGCTCTTTGGAAGAGGAAAAATTACATAAACAAACTCCTTCCCGCAGCTCTTTTTAATATAATGATAATAAATTACATATATATGAATTAATCTGTAGATTTTGGGGGGTCCACTGTTTGTATCGATACATTTTAAATTAAAATGTATCAACCGTGGGTGGAAAGCAGAAATAAACGCTCTGCTCACAGCAGTTATAAAAAAAAATGATACATATACCTGAATTTTGTAAGGGGGGACACTTTCTTCTATCCCCAAAAAACGTTTATATTACCTTGATTGGCATTATTTTTGTATTCTTTAATCATATACAGTAGACACGGAAAGTGTTGATGCGCCCGAAAAAAAAACATTTTTATGTTTAGCAGGGAAAACCATAAATATATTAACAATCACCACTGAACTTAGTATTACGGGGCAATCCCCTTCCTTTACATATCCCCTGAAGGCGTCTGGGACACTGGAGGTAAGATTTTGCAGAAGAGATTGTGAAAAAACAGCCCCACAAATGCTTGTTTATAACCCTCAAGTTTAGGCACAGACGATGTGTTCATACCAACGCATCTGCTTCTTCTTGTGACCATAAATTTTTATGGGGAGCGTCACACTATTTCTTAATTATCAGTGGATTGCCATGATTGTTTTTAAGTCTAAATATGCTAATGCCGAAATAATCCTAGCTCTTTTTCAGATCCATAGCTCGATACATAAACTGAAAGAAAAAAACACTTCTTTTAAAGAAATTTAACTCTTAATAACGTTCTTATCCAATGACTTGCACTGATGAAAAAAATTACCAAATAGCATTACAACATATCCAAAAAACGTTTCATCTTTTAAGAATTTTGAATTTCATTTTTCTTAAGCGTTTATAATTTCTTGTAGTTTTTTGGATCTCTTAAATATATTGCTATTATTTGAAAAATATTTACCTAAATTGATAAAAATGAAAGATGAGAAAATCACATTTTTATTCCTCTTTCCAATGATATGTTGTTATTAAATTCGGTACAATAGTGGCGAAGTTATTAAAGGAAAACTGTATAAGGCAAAATTTTCAGTAGAGATGTTTAAAAGGCGTTGCAGTTTTAAAAAGCCGCGCACCCTTTAACCTCGAGGCTAAGTGAATCTGAGCGATGCTGATTTGTTTGTTTACTCTCGCACCCACGCTCTCTATCACTCTTGAAGTTGGTTTATGACATAGTGGTATCTGGTCCACCCTTTTGCAAAAGGTGCTAGTCACAAAAGAGTGCTAGCTGGCAGACGAGCATAGACAGTTTACTGAGCTACAGCCAGCATTCCCCTCTCTCTGAGCCACTTTATGCCTTGATGTCCTCAGCATTTGGTGGTGGAGGCTGTAGAAAGCGTGAGGTAGATCAATCCTGGAACTGAATAAATGGTAAATGGGCTGGAGGGAGCAGGAATGGTGAAGGCTGAGAGACGAGCTGCGACACCGGCTTCTCCCTTTACTACCTCATACTAAGGGCCTTGAGACGACCCTGGTCTCCAACAGAGAGGGACTGGAAAGGGGCCCGTTTTCCTATGCCAGTGAATATTGTAAAAAAATTCTTTACGGATAATTTTGGGGGGAGGAGAAAATCAGCCATAACTATTACTTTTTTTCTGCTCTTTAAAATACTTTGTCACAAGCTTGCTCAAGTGTTTAACTACGCATGATATTTTTTCGAATACACACAAACCCTTTTTCCTGGACCTCCATTTCCCGGATATTGGGGTTTGCCTGACAAAATCCGAGGTCCGGGATATGTCAGAGTCCGGAAAATGCCTGGTCCAGTCCGTAAATCGAGAAAGTTGTCCAGCGGTCCGAGGTCTCCTGTCACCCTGGTCAGTGTCCGCGCCTCCCGCCAGCTGGGAGCATACTCAGCGGTCGCATTGTTTTCATTGGGCACACGACACTCCCGGGTTTACCTGCACTTTCCTCCGTCAGTCCCCTGACCCCGACTGCCCCCGGTGCAGGAACGTCTCTGAGACTATTGAACACTTTCTGCTGCAGTGTCCACGCTTCCACTCCCATCGTGTAGTGCTAGGCTCTCAACTCCTCACCTGAACGTCGCTACCTTTGACCTGCCCACTCTGCTGGCGGCGGCTGCCTCCGCCCGCTGGCAGCATGTTCAGCGTCGTATTTTTTAAATTGGGACAAGACACTCATGGTTTTCCGCACCGCTCAGTCAGTCCCCCGACCCCACTGCCCCCGGTGCAGGAACGTCTTGTGAGACTATTGAACACTTTCTGCTGCAGTGTCCGCGGGTTCCACTCCCACCGTGTAGTACTAGTCTCACTCCTCACCTGAACGTCGCCACTGTGACCTGCCCACCCTGCTGGCGGCGGCTGGCGTCCATCCCTCCCGGCAACACGCTGTCATCCGCCTAAACCTGTGCCTTCCGAGGAAGACAGGTCAACTACAGCGCCTGTGATAGCATCATAGGTCATCACCAGGGGTCATAGTGTTCCCCAAGGGATCCTCGCAGCCCTAAAAAAACAACAACAAAGTGACGTAAAAGTCCGCGGCGGGGTAGTTGATATTGGCGGTTGCCGGACAGTAAATACTAGAGTAGGATAAACGTCCGGGGAGGGGTAATGGCCTCGGACTGTTGCGATTCCCGGAAATTTGCGGTTCCCGGACCAGTGCTCCCCCTATTAGTCTGGAAAAACGGGGGGTTGTGTGACACACAAACCTCTTTTTCCCGGACTAATAGGGGGGAGCGCTGGTCCGGGAACCGAAAAGTCTGGGAATCGCAAGTTATAAAAAAAAAAAAAAAAAAAAAAAAAAGTCCGATGCCATTACCCACCCCCGGACGTTTATCCTACTCTAGCTTTTAAACTGTCCCGGAAAACTGCCAATATCAACTAGTCCCGCGGACTTTTACGTCCGCGAGCATGCTGCCACCTGGCGGAAGCCAGCAGAAAGTATTCAAGTCTCAGAGATGTTCCTGCACCAGGGGCAGTGGGGGTCAGGGGATGACGGAGGCAGTGCAGGTGAACCGTGAATGGTGTGGCCCAAATGTTAACAATACGACCACTGCGCATGCTGCCACCTGGTGGGAGGTAGCAGAAAGTGTTAATAGTCTCAAGAGATGTTCTTGCACCAGGGGGAGTGGGGGTCAGGGGGCTGACGGAGGCGGTGCAGGGAAAACCGTGAATGGGCCCTGTGCCAAATGTAGACAATACGACCGCTGAGCATGCTGCCACTGGCGGGAGGCGCGGACACTGACCAGGGGGACAGGAGACGCTCGGACCGCCGGATAAACTTTGTCAATTTACGAACAGGACCAGGCATTTCAACGTTAAAAAAAAAAAAAAAAAAAAAAAAAAAAAAAAAAATTTGTCCGAGACTCGACATATCCCAGACCTCGGATTTGTCCGGCAAATCCGATATCCGGAAATCGAGGTTTGTGTGTATTTATTTTTTTCGGAAATATTCGTTTTGAACTCCTATTAACCCTGGGAAACCCCAAACCCTGGGGAATGTTGCTTATTACTAACCCCGGGTGGAAATACCCAATATTTAGGATGAAATAAACACCATTTTAATAATTTTTTATTAAAACAGACAATGCAGTGAAAAAAATAAACTCTAAATTTTATTTTACTGTAAAAACTTTTAACCAAAACTGACATTTATTATGGGGGTAAAAGTAGAAAAAAACAGAAAAAAGTTTTTTTTTTCCTTTTTTTTTTGAAATAAAAATTCCCAAAAGAGACGGGTTACTAGTGATCAGAAGACTTTATATTTACCCAATCACACTTTTGGGGTTTCCTTTCACCCTCGCACGGGACCCCCAAATACCCCCAGGGACCTCATTCTTTCAATTAAAAAGGGCCAAGGGTATATAATAGGAAACTGTGACACTACTTTTGCGGTTCCAAAAAGGCGGGAGAAATTAAACCCAAAAATAAAACTCTAGAGTAACACAAATAGAAAACACGAGAAAAACAGCACCCTCATTACAAAGTCCTGACACGCACTGAGGAAGACGGGGGAGGGACAGTTTTCCTTTTCTCCCGCACCACGTGCAGTCACGCAGCGACGGCGTGTTGGGTAAAAAAAATCCAGGGATGGGGTTCCCCGGGTTAATCGGATTGAATCTAGGCTTTTCCCCGGGGCCCAATCAAAAAACATGGGGAACCCAGTCGTTAACCCCCGGGGCTTACGGACTTTGCAAACATATGCAGGGCCGAATCCTGAAAAAAACACCTTTTTCCCTTTGGTTTTTTTAAAAGAACCCCCAAAACATCGCAAAAGAGCTCCAAAAAATTGTTCTGGTTTTTTTTTATTACAGGAAGAATCACCAACTCCCCAACCCCATAATCCGTAAAACCCCCCCGGAACCAAAGTGGGTGGGTGTTTTCCAAAATTGGTGGTAAATTTTAAATCTAAGGGGTGCTGCCGGGTTTAGGGGTACACACATGATAAAAGCGTACCAGTACAGAAAAACGTCCCCCTCATCACAAAAAAGGGAGGGTTTTTTCCGTTTTTCCCCCACCCCACTCTAGGTATTTTTAAAAAAATTAAATCTTTTTGGGCCCTTCGGGTATTGTAGTTAACAGTGGTTTCTTACGGGCATGATAACTTTTGTTGCACAAGTCGTCATGCAGCATTTGGCTGCACACTCCTGTTTGGACACTTAGCCAAATAACTGTGGGGGTCCTTTTCCCTTTTAAAACCCCTGCTGTCAAACCCTTTTATTCTTTCCCAACCAAGGGCCCGGGGTCAGGCAAGGGGCCTCAAGGTCGTCCTTTCGAGGCCTGCCAGGTTGGGAAAAAGGGGCTAGTTACAAAAGCTTCCCCGCTTTTTTTCCTTGAAAACCCTTTTACCCCGTTCTGCACTGTTCCCCAGTCTTAAAACCTGTTTGATCGCAATAAAAAGAGATTGTGGCCAGCTTTGGGGATAAGGGTTTCCCTTTCCCTTTCGTTTATCCTTGTTTTTTGTCACTTTAGGCATAATGAGAGGGGGGGGAGGAGCCAAAAAAATGGCGCAATTAGTGTCCCAAAAAATGTTTCCCAGTCCGTACCCACACCCGGGGACAATCCTCTCCTTATTTTGGCCCCGGGACAACTGAGTCACCTCCAATGGGGCCCAGTCTGCCCAAAACAGTTTTCCACTAGTCTTAGAAAGTGTCAGCTAATTTTTCATCCGGGAAAGGGAAATTTTGAGCCCCCCTTCATTTTCCCATAAAAAGACTTTGGCCCTTTTCCCTCAACCCTTTTTTTGCGCCTATGTACATATTGACTACCCCTTACATATACATGTATTCAGTATGTTGCTGTACGAAACCCTCGCTTGTAACGCTGCTCGATATGTAAAACGATGTTGTGCGCAAGCTGTTTTTGGTTAAATACATATCCCCCCCAGGGTATCTGTTGGTACTCTCATCTACCAAAATTCTCGTCCACACACAACCAGGAACTCTCGCCGACAGGGGAACACTCGGTGACGTGGAAATTTTTGTCAACAGTTCCAGTTTGTAATAGTTGAAAATAAAAAATAAATGGTATTTCATTATTGCCACCACATTTTAAAAGACTTTATTATAACTATTTAGTGTTGATGTTTTTGAATAAATTTAGCTCGTTTATAGCGGGAATCAATATAATTTCTTATACCACCCAAGTTGAAAATTTGAAATTTCTGCCAGTAACGGTTAGGTTAGGTTATGGCCCAGGTTAAGTTAGGTATACAGAAACAGATAAAAGCTTATTAGATAAATATATTGAGTCGTAGAAAATAGTAATACTCAACGACGTGAAAAGTTGGAACTCTCGCCGACGGGAACGAGAGATCCGGTAGACCAGAGTACAGTTCCATAAATCGGACCCAGGGGGTAAAGATTAGTTTTGTGGCATCTCCTTTATCAGATAAAACTATATTTTTCTGATAGATCTTGATATGTTTTGAATGAATCTGACCTTTGTTTTTCTTGGTAATCACTATATATTATTTTTACCCCTTTGACAGAAGCAACAAATGGTATTTTTTTACACTAGGACCAGAATTCCCTACACAATTGAAAGTATAGTTTCTATTTACCTTATTAGATTTTAAGAAACATTCTTTCTATGAGCTTCTGTCGCAAATCATTAGTTTTGGAGATATGACATGTTGTTCATAGGGTGGAGAGAGACAAGTGTTTATGTGCGCCTCACTCTTCTTCCTGTAATGACCTGCATCGCCTTGATTTTTCCCTTGCCACGGACCCTTTTTAATGCGAATTTGGATTTAGTTAGATTAAAATGTGGGGTTAGTTTAGATTAGGTTAGGTTAGTGAGTCAAAATGTGGGGTTAGTTAATTTTCATATCTCATATATACTCTCCTTCCTAATATACCCTCCTTCCTAATATACCCTCCTTAATTTAGGGTGGTGAATGATTGGAATGAACTCAGTAGACAGGTAATTAGTGTAGAGTCATTAGGGAGCTTTAACGGGGGGCTGGATAGGTTCATGGATGGGAATGAAAGGTAGATGTAGGTAGTGTTAGGTAACAGGAACTACCACGTGTAGGCCTCACGGCCTCTTGTAGCTTCCTAATTTTCTTATGTTCTTATGTTCTTCCTATTAGAAACATGTTATATCTCCGAAAGTAGTGATTTGCTACGGAAAACTCACCGAGAAATAGTTTCTCAGAATCCATTGAGGTAAACAGAAATCATACTCCCAATTGTGTAGAAAATTCTGGTCCAAGAGTAAAAATTTATCCAACAAATTGTTGCTTTGAAGAGTTTGATTAAAGAGACATCACAATAAGGTATGGTTATAGTAAAATTAATTTACAACACAGGGAAACCTGAGGTTATTAAGGTTGATTAGGATAGCTTAAGGAAAGGGGGATCTAGGGGGGCTTGTCCCCTCATGTTTTGTTAGGTTTAGTTCAGTTTTATTCGTGACCTATATTTATGTGGTAGATTTGATGTATTTTGGAACAATCTGAACTGAGTTTTACTTGGAAATCACTAATATTTTACAGGTAGGATCGAGGGGCTATGGAAATAACTAGTGATTGCCAAGAAAAATAAAGGTCAGATTCTTTTAAAACACATCAAAATATATCAGAAAAATATAGTTTTATCTGAAAAATGAGAGGGTCACTAAAACCAGTCTTTACCCCCTGGGGTACGTATTGGGAAAAAACAAATCAATTCTAAAAGTTTCAAAAAAGTCTTGCTTGATTTAAACACATCTGGGAAATATATTAGTTGCTACACTATAACCAGCAGAAGCACAAGATTGCAGGCAACTCAATAAATATGTGGAAATATTTTGGAATCTAAAAGTATATCTATTCTTTAAGAAATGACTTCTACAACCACTGTGGCAGCTGCCCAGATCTTATCTATTACACATACTGTGGAAAGTTTATTTCACAAACATTAATTTAACTTGAGTTTTTACCTTCAGAAAACCCATTGTCTATCTCATGCCGACAAAATACCCCAGCTAGATACTAACTAATATCCTATACTGGTGGATAGTCAGGGTTGAATTGGGTTGAAGGCTTACTACTGCAATGATCAGGCCGGAGTGTTTAGGGGCGAAGCGGTAGTTGTTTTGTTACGGGCGTCAGGGCGGGTTTATCAAACCAATAGCTTGACGGGGCGGTATAATCCAACTGTTGTTTGAATTTTAACACGTCCCTATTGGTTTTCACTTATATATAACAAAAAACAGGTATATACAATTCTTCTCGATTTAATCAGAGAAGCTAAGCCAGAGATGTTGTCCAGATGGAAAACTGGTGTGTACTTATATAAATACAAATGCATGTACAGGGAGGTCCCGTTATACGAGCATTCGATATACGAGAATCCGAATGATACGAGATGTGGCAAATTTAGGGGTCTATTTTCAATATACGAGATCCGAAAATCCAATGCTCGACATTCAAACTGGGGTGAGTAAAATTACCCAGGTTTATTTACTAAAGTAAATTACAAGTTATTTACTAAATTAAAAGTCATTTTACTGAACATACAGGATTTTACCTAAGTTGTACGTAATCAATCGAAAATATGATAATTCTGTGGCTCGGTAACGACAATGTGTGTTTAGTAGATTAGTGAATTTTGTATGGGGCGGGCCCCGCGGGTCAAGATTTTCTCCGTCACTCACTGCCCCGCCACGTCACCTTATCATAACTTCTTTAAATTCACCCTTATTTATGGTGACACAGCGGTGCTAACAATTGTTTAGATAAGACATACGTGTATATAAAATCTCACATAAAGCACTAGTTGTATAATAACGAGTAATAAGACCGTTTAAGCCCTGCCCAAACCTGCCCGTGGGCGTAGGTGACGCCCGCCCGCCTCATCCAAAGTTTGGAGTCAAAACCCGCCGTCATCCGCCTCACCTGTGCTTCCGAAGAAGACGTCATTATTCCGTCGCGCTGTGATAGCACCATAGGAATATCAGCCATTGATCATAGATTCCTCAAGGGTCCTCAGCTCCCCTACTGAATAATTACGCAAGGAGATCTCCGCTGCGGGGAATTGCGGGGCGATGGCCGATTTCCGCCGCCCTGACGCCCACACAAACACCCCGTTTATCAGCTCGGCTACCTGTGCATTCCTAAGAAGTCAGGTCAGCTCCCACCATTGATTAGCACTAGGATATCACCATGGATCTTAGGATTCCTCAAGGGGTTCCCCTCGCACCCCTACTAAATATAACCAAAGACATCAATCTCTCCTTGGTGTTGATATCCACCTCACGGTGCTTCATGCGGCTGCTGCTGCTGCGGCCGAAGACACGCTCTGGCCAGACGTAATGAGACACCCTTGCTTGTATTTCATCTCTTTTACTCATATATAGATACTAATGTGATCCATACCAAATGCAATCATAGGTCTACTTCACCTGAAAAATTATATTTCATAGCATCCAAGCAATATAAGCGACCCTGGAGACTCCCTACTCTGCTAATGCCAGTCTCGAGCAGTCGTTTGCCAGTGTGCCGTTTAATGACCAAACCTTACGACTTTGCCGCGCTGTGGGTTCCTGTTACGATTGACGGCTGACTTCTACCAAAAAAGATGATAAAGTGCTTCGTAGCTTCCCCCAGCTGGGACGATGTACAATGATTCGATGCGAGAAGACAGTTTGTGGGCAGTGGAGAGGTCTGCGCACCCCTCCCTTGTCCCCTTACCTACCGTACCTTCATCGAGTCTAGTGAATCACCGGGCAATCCCGTAGAGTACATACAACGTCTTTGTTGCTTGTATGTATTGTTGCCTTGTGAGTCAATTAGTGAATTTGCTGGTTTGACTTAATGTGGCTTATTGTGAACTTATTGTGCTCTGTCCTACTGTGGCTGTCCACACTCTTAATTCACATTGTTTTGTGTGGTGGTGTTGTGGTGTGTGTGGGTGTGGTGTGTGGTGTGGGGTATATAGAGCCCTATATTTGAGAGGTTAGAGAGTTTGTTGTGTTTGCCATAGTTTATTTTTAGCTTGAAAACATGTCTTTTTTTTTTCTTTCTTTTTAATTGATGGGTCCTGGAACCGAAACCTATATTTGTCCATTATTTATGTGTTTTTCGTTATACGGTATGATAGGTGACCTAACTTCTTCGTATCTTCGAACCTCGCCCTGTATATGAAATTTAAGTAAGATGTTACTATAAGTCCGGCAGCCATAGTAACATTTTTTCTTATAACCTTGTTTTGGGTCCTTAAGTTGTTTTTTTTGAGTGGATTTTGTTTGCCAACATATCCGGGTTTGAAAAATTATTTGGCTTACGCTGTCAGCCTTGGGCAATTTGGAGACAATTATGCAGAAAACAAAATGGCTGCGCCAAATTAATATCAAAATACATAAAATACTACATGACATTGAAATTCACACAGAGGGTCAACCATACATGAATTCCAGGGTATTTTGATCCAGAAAAAATCTATTTTTTGGTATTTTCAAATTTAAAAAAACAAAATTTGGCCACCGTTTTCAAAATGTGCTGCCACAACAGATAATAAATTGAACTGTACAAATCTTAATTTTGACGTATTATGATTCGTAACACCTGTTAATTTACTAGTAGATTTTACGATTTTGTACATTTACTCCATGAAATTATCTGAAGGTGCAGGTGTAATAGTTTTGATAGACACTGTTGAAAACTAGGGATGCCTGAACATGCTGTATTCACATCAGATATGGTATGGTGATTGAGCCTCACGGTGTTTGTTTTCCTCGTAATCCTCACATCCATTTGGTGTGTGCAATTTTATTTTCTGTTTATTGTTTATCATAAAGGAGTGATGAGTGCCTGTGCACTACAGGGCACACTGGTGACTTCACTGCTGTGAAACTCCAGCATAGGTTAGTGTCAGCTCAAAGAGTGACTTAGTGTCCCAAATATTATCTAATTTGTTTGCTCCATTTGAAGTTAGATACCATACCTTGGAATAGACAATGGTGTTCCCACGCGGGAGTGCCTGAGCCAAAAGAATGAAAGGGGCTTCATTCGTTTCGGATGGTGTACCTGATCGCACGGGAACGTAATGGCAACTTGGTGAACGATCGGGCTAGAGAGTAGCATAACTGTGTGAACCTAGTTTGTTCCCATACAGGAGAGTGCTACTGTAAGTGGGTAAAAGGATAACCCTCGGCCTTTTACAGAGACCAAAGTTCTAAGTGTTAGATTGGTACTGAGTGTAAGTTATTGCTACCACTTTACAATTTACTAATGGAGTGTACATTATATGAAGCAAGCCAGTATGAGTGACAGAATGCTATTTGTGATTTGTGAAGTTTAAATGCACCAGATTTCGAAGAAGAAAGAAGTCTTATAAATGCTGTAGCCTAAGAGATATACAATATCATAAGATGCATTAAAATATAAAAGGATGAAATTCCATCAGAAACTGCAGTTGCAATATGATAATGACAAGGTCGAGTTTGAAGGTCCAAGTAGCTCATGTGTATAAAATACGTTCATCCCAATTAGGTTTTTAAAGGCCCTGAAGGCCAAAGGAAGATGAGAAGAAGCGATGCTGCCACCTAGAAAACGAGCTAAGACGTTCTGAACGCTGAAGAAACAATTTCTTAAGAATAGCTATAGAACAAGATGATCATGAAATGCCTCAGAATATGTAACAGCACATTTCAGGATCTTCCTTGCTCGTTTGGTCACCTAAATTAGATAACAGCTTACCTGCTCCTTTGATAGGTAAACATTTCAACATCAGTATTACAAACAATCCACTCCATTGCCAGATTAGCCTGGCTGTATTTCTACGAGATTCAAAAGTAATTGTCAGACAATGAGACTTTGGAGTAACAATGTACCTATGACTAGTTGCTACATTTAAAAAAGTCTGCAGCTGTAGTGTCGGCAAAAAATACCAAAATTTAACAACAATTTCAAGGGCAGAAAATTTCTTGTACAAATTGTACAAACAATTTAGTTGCAGACATTCCACCTCATAATGTAATTTATCAACCCATTCCTTGGCTGTCCTCATGGACTCTCATCTGATGTTAATGCACAGCAACAAAGAGGCAAGAGTATACACGCCTGAAAAGGCAGAGGATTCCACGAGAAATAGATTAGTGAACTTGAATTGTCAGGTATAATGGTCACAAGAAACCAAATTTGCCTGCTGAATTTGTGAAAAGAGAAATACCTTCCGAAGACTCTTAGCACATAAAGTGGTTTCACAGCGAAGAGCAATGACCAATTTTGCTTTCCTTGCATAATAAAGTAAAGTTTGATAATGTCCGAGTTTCATGGTTCAATACCCGTCTGTGTCGTGGGCAAGTCATCCCTCTCACCCACAAACTAAAGCGGCGTATCTACCATTGTTGGGTAATGCCAACACGATCCTGACACTATCCATTGACTGCCATGAAGAAAGCCATGAATTAACCAGAGAAACTGGCCAGCCTTCACCACTGTTTACCGGGACAGACCACGCGGTATACAGATTGTGGTAGAGGTTCAGTGGGCTACCGCCAATATGTTTCCAGGTTTGATACCCAGATTAGGTGGAAGGCTATCTACTGAGAGTTTTGTAGGTTGCAGCGGAACATTTGATGGCTGAGTCTGGATTAGAAGCTATTCTTGAATCTGTTTTTGGTGGGTATCTAAATGCTTCCTGGTAAGAAGTGTCCAAATGAATTGGAGAGCTATGATAATGCTAACAACCTGCAATTGCTACGAGATATTACTGGCAAAAGTCCATGGATCATAGCCCATGATTATCTCGATGACAGATTGCAAGGCTTGGCAATTAAAAGTTGCACTACAAAGAGTGGGTAGATGCTTTCTAAAACCATAATGATCATGACGCCTATGTGAGGGCTGAAAGAGAGGGTGATTCACCTACAAGCAGTTCGCCATGATGCCCTACTTCTATGCCATCTGCTTGGCACGTGAATTAGGCCTCGATATGGCCTCTAATATCTGCAAATCATGGATGCCCTCCCACAAAATCTCTTGGAACCTTCAGACAGGTCCATGTGATGAAAGACATAAGATGGGACTGTGGAATGGAATCTGGAGGTGTATGTATATTGAGACAACTTTTAAGCGATTATGGCCGTGGGAAGACTGGCATAATAGGCATCACGAACAAACCTGAAACACTTGAAAATCTGCTCTTAGTCTGGCATTCCTTGTGGCCAATAGTAACAGGATGTCTCCAGTCATAGAGATTCTGAACAGGTTACAGAGCTCAAGACAACCCACAAAGAAAGGCGAAAGCTAGATCGATGCAAGATAACGCTGACAAAATAGGACGCTCGATGAAACTTGATAGGATTATAACACCCTTTAGCCCATAACAAGCACCCTGAAGGTCAGTTTATCAGTGTGGTTACTGGACGAATTGCTCCACCATCAGTACATGTTGATAAAGTACTAGATATTGGGCACCGACCAAATAATGAGTTTGAAAGAAATACCTGATGGCTTCTATGATACATTAAAGAAGGAAGTTGAAACTATGAAATGTCACAAAGAAAGTCAATCCAGATGGGGAAACATAAGGTTGTATGATACAAACCTGATTTATTCCAGAGTGATGGACTACCAAGCTAGTTCCAGAGATATAGATATTAAAAGAGGTTCTTGTCACATGAGCTCTCACACAGCCCCACAGCTCGCTTTACTGAATCCGGAGAAATAACAAGTCTCCTAAATACAAAGTCTGTCTTGAAAACCCATACAAGGATAGATGTCTCAAACAGACAGTTTGACTCAGAAGTCAGTATGCACAGTCCATTGATGGTTTTCCCTCCTGTGGATTTCCCCTCATTGTCCAGCTCAAGTCCAACTAAACAGCCTGTGGTACTTGATTTATGTAGATAAATTCAAAAGTACACATGAACAGAGGGTTGAGAACTGAACGATGTGTTTTTTGATCTTGACAGATTGAGGATTTCAGTACAATGTTCTACAAGGACCTCGTAGAGGGAATGGAAGCTGCGCGTATTTAAGTTTAAGTCCCGACCGCGCCTCTGTCTTCTCATAAGCTTGCCCGTACAATGACAGAAAACAAGAAAGCAATTGATCAATATTATTTTGACCAACATTCTGAATGACCAGTATTTCATTCAGAAGAATACGAACAAAGCCACAAACGTATGGAACAGGCAGGACAAAACACCTGTAGAAGTAGTTTGCAGTGGTACAATTGTAGAAAGACGACAGTGGCAACCACTCTGAAGAAGCTGATAACATCATTGTGCAGCAGGCTATATCATTGCTGTAGCCTCAGCGCAACCGGTCACTGTTCTTGCAGATGAACGATGTTTTTTTAATGCACTTCTTCTTTATCATTACCTGGAACAAGGCTACAAACACCAATGTTTATGGAATCCCTGAAAAAGAGCGAACTGTTGTTGATACCAGACCACTGTAAAGAAACATCAGAAAATACATTCCAGCAATATTGGCATGTTCATGCTCTATGATGTGATACAGTGGCAGAATGTTTTGGTATAGGAAAAGGAAAGATGTTGAAAGTACTGAAAACAGGTTCGAATCTGGATATGATAGGTAATGCTGATGCTAACTGGCCTGAGGTTTGGATACAGGCAACAAAAATTCATAGCTTCCTGTTATGGAAATCAAAGACAATTCTATGTCTGAGGTCCAGCGTAGTGATGTGGACTTCAAGACGGGAGTCGGGAGCAACAGTTACTCCCAAGTTATGTTCTCTTCCACCTACTAATGAGGCCTTCATGAGAATGTCAATCGGGCTCATCTGCAACAATGCATATGGACGAACGCCCCTGGCAACTAGATCACCACCAGATTGAACCCACAAGTTATGGATGATCAAAGAAAGCAGAACAAAGTCCACTGCTGCCTACATACAGTCCCTACCAAATGTTCAGCTAGCACCGAATCATATACTAAAGTTTGATAGATCACATGTTCAGTAACAGCCATGTAAGTCCTCAAGATGCGCATGTAAACAAGTCGAGGCTACCATGCAACAATGTTTTTGTGCTTGTATCCTCCATTGAATGTGGCAATTGATCAAAACGAACACAGTTGATGAGGATGATGAGGATGATTACTAATTACCCAGAATGATGCATTTAGGCCCCCAAGAAATTGAGGACTCAAAAAAAACGATCTGACCTAAATAAACTGTCAATCTTTATTACTTCATTCATGTTGAAACACCAAATATTCTTATATACTAGTATAATTATAAATACAAAAAGTAAAAACTTAATAAAAAGGCAGCCATTTTGAAAATAGTGGTCATTTTGGTATTAAATACCAGAAATGAATTTTCTGGGTTCAAAATTACCCTGGAATCCATGTATTGGTTGACCGTTATGTCAATTTTGTAAGGGATTATGGTATAAATTATGTATTTGATATTTCCTTGGCGCGCATTTTTTTTTTTATGCTAATGATCTCAATTGCCCCAAGGTTTGACAGTGAGCCCAACCAGATATTTTTCAAACTGATATATGTGCAAACAAATCCACTGAAAAAAACGTAGACCCCTAAAAACAAGGTTGAGCCTGGTGGCTGCCGGACTACCTAAGGTAGAGGTCAAAGTGACTGACTCTCCAAGCCACGGCGGCGATCGGGCCGCCACAAATCTTACCTACATGTCCACGTACAATAGGCTGCATATTATGACGACGCTAATAACCTGTCCGTTCTAGATTAAGGGTGATACATAAGGTGCAAATGGTTAATACCACTGGGAATGTCATTTACATATCCCAATACCTGATCATTTACTTAATTACTTTCTTTCTACCCATTAATACCAATACATATATATCATATATACAATATAATATATGATAATATATTAATATATAATATATATATATATATATATTATATAGTCCAACAACCTCGATATAACGGACCTAAAGGGGGGGAGGCGGGTCCGTTTATAGCCGATTTGTCCGTTATAGCGAGGGTGATTTTTCCAAGGTGGAAAATATATGAAAAAAAAACTGCAATAAATTGTGAAATAATGAGAAATAATTACAAACACAACCAGACTGTGGCAGCTATGTTGGGAGGTAACAGTGACCTTGGCACTACATGCTGGCATTTGGTCCGCTCCTACACGTGAAATAATGAGAAATAATCACAAACCCAACCAGAACGTGTAAGCTAGTCCAAGCTCAAGCCCTAGTGAAATGGTAAACAAATTACTACGAGCCATATTCAGCCGTGGCTTCCAAAGGTATTGGGCTTATTTATCATGACTAATGCTCATTATTATGTATATTATATGGTTGTGAACTGCAAGTTCTATACACGTGTCAGCTATTTAGGTCAGTGTAGCACTGCGTGGTCCGCCTTAGATAATGGTGTATTTAGGGTGTTGAGGTAAGTGAGACGTAGCAGCTGGCCACGGCCATAACACTAATAGTCATATTTTTAAACATACACACCTTCTTACCACTAATCACTAGCAACAACAACAGGCTCCTTCCTTATAATATTATATCTTAATATGTGATACATCAAAACTCCTAAAACCCAAGCATTCAAAATAAAATGAGAAAATAATACAATAATGTTGAGTTGACGAATCGAGCGGCATAGCGGTCTAATATGCAAAAAAAAAAAAAAAAAGTCGCGCAAATGGAGGTCCGTTATAGCCGATGTCCCGTTACATCGAAGTCTATTATATCTAGGTTTTGACTGTAATATTTATATTAATATATATAATATATAGATATAATATATTATATATTATTTATATATATATATATTATATATATATAATATATATATATATATATAATATATATATACCGTCCGTCTTTGGCCGGCGCATAAGAACGCAGTGTTTTACCCTGAATAAGGATGCAAAGGTTCAACCGCGTCTAATGTCGGCCATATTACGTATGAGAGTTCCGGGCAGAGAATACAGAACAGCCGTATTACTAAGGGGTCTAGAGCTATCTGTGTTGAGCAGGTAGTCAACTGACACAAATTTTGTAACTGTGTTATCAACAGTAATGCATAATACTGTTAACTAAGGTCCTTGGTTTCCTGCTACTAAGCGAACAAGGCCAAGGGTCCTTCGTCTCTACC
>JACEEZ010020946.1:88962-98962 GCA_016584305.1 Chionoecetes opilio
GCACAGAGAAGAGTTTGTGGCAGTGAAGAGGTGTTCGGGCACCCGCTCCCTTGTCCCTTCCTACCCTATCCCTCTCGAGTCTGTGTATCACGCGGGCCGCGGCATCCCCAAAGGTACATACAACGTCTTTGTTGCTTGTATTTAGGTGCGCTTATGAGTCGAATTTTAGGATTTGTTGGTTTACTTGGAATGTGCTTATTGTGACTTATTTGTGCTCTGTCCTACTGTGCTGTCACCTCCTTATTCACTGTGTTTTGTGTGGTGTGTGTGGTGCGGTGGTGTGGTATATAGAGCCCTATATTTGAGAGTTTGAGATTTGTTGTGTTTTCCTATAGTTTATTTAAGCTTGAAAAACATGTTGTATTTTTTCGTTCTTTTCTTCTTTTAATTTGATGGGGTCCTGGAACCAAAACCTATATTTTTACCATTAGTTTATGTGTTTCGTTATACGAGATTTCGCTTTACGAGTATGACAGGTGTATCCTAACTGCTCGTATCTTCCGGACTCCCTGTATAGGATTTGCCGTCGGCGGACAAAGGGTATTGGTTGACCCCAGTCAGGTCACACCCTAGCAAAGGCGTGACCTGAAGAGGGTGGGGGGGGGGTGGGGGTATTAGCATATGGCGGCGGTCTGACCTTTAGGGGTATTTAGCCAGTGTGGTGGCCCCAAACCTTGGACCTCTACCACTACCCTCTCTTGTAATCGAGTGTCCCCTACGGGCCTACGTAAATGTATTTTTTGCTTTGTATGATGTTTTATTTTTTATTAATGTGCACTTATGGTATTTTTGGTGTGTGCTATTTTCTCTTTCAGAATGCTTTTTCTACAGAATGGTGTACACAGTGTGGGTAAATATAGACGCTGTGTGTTTGTTGTTGTTTGTATAGTTTATTTTACTTGAAACATGTCCTTTTGATGGGGTCCTGGAAATCCCAAAACTCATATTTTATTATTAGTTTGTATTTCGCTATAAACCGAGTTTCGCTTTAACGAGTATGCCGGTGGAACTAACTGCTCGTACTTCGGGACTTCCCTGTATATAATTATCTAATAGCAGGGAGGTCCCGAATACGAGCAGTTGGCCCACCTGGCATACTCTGTAAAGCGGAAATCTCGTATAACAGAAAAAACACATAACTAATGGTCAAAATATAGTTTGGGGTTCCAGGACCCCATCATTTAAAAAGAAAAGAAAAAAAATACATGTTTTCAAGCCTTTAAAAAAAAAAAATAACAATACAACACAACAAACACAGTGTCCTATAATTTTTTGTTTTGAACCCACACTGTACTATCTATTCTGTAGAAAAAAAGCATTCTGAAAGAGAAAATTGCACAAAAATACATACTGCACATTAATTAAACATAAAACATCATAAAAGCAAAAAGACGTTTGTAACGTAATGGGACGGGCCACGTGATACAAGTAGAAGGTAGTGTACGCGGTTTTTCCAAGATTGGGGCCCACACCTGCTAATTACCCTAAGGGGCCAGGCCGCGCCTAATGCTTAATTAACCTTCAGGTCACCCTTGCTAGGGGTGACCTGACTGCGTCCCAAGTTGGGGTCGCACACCTGCTAATTACCCCTAATGTCAGGCCGTCCACCATATGCTTAACTACCCTTCACGTCACGGATTGCTAGGGGTGACTCACTGGGTGGCAACCAAATCCCCCTTTGGCCAGCCCTGAGTGGTAGGTGCGCGCATTTTGAACTTGATTAATTTTATACCTCACCCGTTTGAATGTCCGATCATTGGATTTTTTTTTTTTTCGATCTCGTATATTTGAAAGTAGACCCTAAGTTACACAATCTCGTATCATCGATTCTCGTATACCGAATGCTTCGTATAACGGGACGTCCTGTATATATATATACTAGGAGGTCCCGAAGATAACGACAGTTCGGTTTCCACCGGCTACTCGTAAAGCGAAATCTCGTATAATGAAACACATAACTAATGGTAAAATATAGGTTTCGGTTCCAGGACCCCATCAATTAATTATAAAAAAAAAAAAAAAAAAAAAAAAAACATGTTTTTTAAGCCTAAAATAAAATTTGGGTACTATTTATAGGTGTGCAAGACCCCCGCCTTGAGGGAATCCTAGATCCTGGTGATATCCTAGGTGCTAATCACAGGCATGGGAGCTGACCTGACTTCTTCAGAAGGCACAGGTACTACAGCTGATAACGGGGTGTTTGTGTTGGTGCGGGGGCAAGCGGGGGCCGATATCCCCGCCAGCGGAGATTCGCTTGGTATTAATTTAGTTTGGAAAGCGGAGGATCCGTTGAGGATCCTATGATCACTGTTGATATCCTATGGGTGCTATTCACAGGCGTAGGAGCTGACTGTCTTCCTCGAGGCACCAGGTGAGCAGATGACGGCGTTTTTGGGGGAGAGAGGTGGCCGGACGGGGCAGCCGCCGCCTCCTCTCCACGGTAGGTTTGGGCAGGCTTAAACGTCGTATCACTCGTTATTATACACTTAGTGATTTGGTAGATGTTATATACACGCAGTCCATTATCTAATCAATGTAGCAAAGCACCGTGTGGTCGCGCCTTAAATAAGGGCTATTTAAGATGTTATGATAAGGTGACTGCTGGCGAGGCAGTGAGTGACGGAGAAATTCTTGGCCGCGGAGTCGCCCCATAACAACAAATATTCACTATTTTAACCCACATACAAACCTTCTACCACCAAACACTATCAACACAGGCTCCTTCTTATATATTTTACTATCTGATACATTAACAACTCCTTAAAATGCAGAGCATTCCAAATAAAACGAGAATTAGTTTTAATGCGGGGACAGAAGCGAGAGAGAGCAGTCTGGCATGCCATTCTTTGCCCGGAATATGTCTCGCAGGGCTGTGATTGATCGAGAATTTTTAAAAACTGTTTGTCATTGGGCTGGTGATGATGACGCCTTAGCCAGTCCCAACCTTCTACTCGTTTACGACCCTATCGGTGAGCTTTGTAGCTTCCGTCGTAAAGGGAAGTAGTATCGAAGGTAGTGCGAGCAGTTCGTTGCTTGGCCATCTATACGTCCGTTGCTGGCTTCTCGCCCAAGGTTGTGAATTTTTTGTAGGCACATTGTCGTACTGAGCCACCATAATTATCAATATTTTCAGATTGATTTAATTACGTACAAACCATATCGATATCGTAAATCATATAGTCCAGTAATGAGGGCGTGTATAATTTTAGGTAAATAACTTGTAATTTACTTAGTAAGTAACTTGTAATTTTACTTTAGTAAATACCTTGGTAATTTTAACTCACCCCATTTTTGAATGTCGTAACCTTGGTTTTCGATCTCGTATAGTTAAAATCCACCCTATTTACACATCTCGTATCATCGGATTCTCGTATATTCGAATGCTCGTAATAACGGGACGCTCCCTGTATATATATATATATATATACTATTATATATATATTATATATATAATATATATATTAATATATATGTATATATAATATCTTATATTATATGTATATATATATATGTATAGATATGTATATATATATATAGTATATATAATATATGTATATATATATATATGATATATATATATTATATTATATAATAATTTAAATATATATATATATATATATATATATACTATATA
Organism: Chionoecetes opilio; assembly: GCA_016584305.1. Lineage (NCBI taxonomy): Eukaryota > Metazoa > Arthropoda > Malacostraca > Decapoda > Majidae > Chionoecetes > Chionoecetes opilio. The sequence goes on from JACEEZ010020946.1 coordinate 92,597, forward strand.
TATATATGTATATAATTAGGGTGGCCTTACAAACAAAAGTTGGAATTGTGTTTGTTCCTAACCCGGGAATTTGTTACCATTCAAGTGGAAATCACCCTGAAATTTTTTTTTTTATGGAATTCGGCTCGTAGAAAGATGTTGGCACACATGACCCGATAGTTTTTCCCCTGTGACTCGTTTCGACTGGTCATGGTGTTATTGGAACATACTCGCCATTTGCCTCCTCTATTTCACAATATTTTTCCTTCGAATCGATTCTACTTGTGCACAAATTAAGTTCTTACATATTCTCCTTTCTTTTTCAGTTTGATATGGCGACTAGGGTCAAAGATTTTTCTTGTGGTTCCCCAAACGGAGGTAAACTTGGCTCCAAACTCCCTTCCAACAAGAGGTTCTCCTCGGGGTCGTTCTCCACCGTCCTACAGCTCAAAAAGATGACTCTCCGCGATGTCCACGCTGGCCCGTGACCCCCATGGGTGGCTCAGTTTTGGGATATGGGAGCGATCCCAATGATCCGAAAAGACAACATTGTCACCAAGATTGAGAAGCTCAATCGGGAGTACGAGCTCCTCAAGAAAGGCTCTATCGGCGATCGGAGGCTCAAATCTCGAAAGAAAAGGATTTTGAGGTACTTCTCGACAACCCTCGACGTGGCACACGGATGCGCTGACCATGATGACCAACCAGGAGGACAAAGAGTTTCCTCCTCGCCCAAAACGGGAGCCAGGCCGTCGAGGAAGGATGGGCGGAGTCGGGGATTCCGTCCTTGCTTGCTCAGGAGACGAGGCAATCTCTTCTTCTTCTTCGCTTGGAAAAGGCCCGCTGCTTTCTCCGCCCGCAAAAAAGAGAGGCTGCCGCTTTCCTCATCTGTGCGCAGCTCGAGTCCTGCGCCGTCGTCCAAGCTCCAACACTTCAGCTGTTGTCCTCAGATGAGAATACGGAGCAGTTGGAGGAGCGAGTCATGCGAAGCGGTCGAAACGGGCCCACTAAGAACATTCGTACTTCCAGCACTGGCGGCCACGCTGGATCGAACGCAATCTGACCGATCGTTCCGCGACATACGTGCTGACTGAAGGCCGCACGTTGCCTAGCCGAACGTCGAGAGAGCTAACATCAACAACCGGTCATGCCCATCCGGCGCCAACGCTTGAACATCGTGTCGGCATGGCCTCAAAGATCAGAGAGGATTTCGGTCAGCAACTCCGCTGGTGGTCCCTGGGATGCCAAGACTCGTGATGGACCCTTACCAGAAAGAACAGGTGGAACCGTCTCCCTGATCATCATTTCCGGGATTGGATGCGCCCCAACCTGCTCGCCCGTCCGCCAAGTGGGCAGTGGCAACGGGAAGAAGAGCATGGCGGCAGCGGTGTTCTCGGCCCTGAGACATTGTAGATCGCGGATTCAGTTAGTCGGGATGTCCTCGACACACTGCATCAACACCGGAGCCGCAGAAACGGGGGCCTGTGTCCTCATCGAACAGAACTGGGGAAAGACCTGCTGCATTTTCGCCTGTCGTCACTCATATCCTGGAGCTGGTGGGACATGCGGTGTTCGTCCGTGTTCTTGGTGTTCCTCATCGCCCGATCATCTGCTCTTCAAAACGCTTTCCAAACCTCGATGGGAGAGCATCGACCGAGAGGACTTCGGCACGGAATCCATGGTGGAGGATTGGCGACTGTGTCTAGAGGACGTCCAAGGATGAGGCTCTTCGATGGACTCTTCAAGTCCTTCAAGAGCGTGAGGACCTTTCGCGATGACTACCGGGAATTGGTCAAACTTGTCATCATTTTCCTCCCCCCCGGTGGTTGCCCTCCGGTGGAATTCGATTCCCTTGCTCCTGGAGCAATGCACCAGGCCAATGGATGTCAAAAGTCCTCTACGCCGTCAGATTTGGATGTTCCGGGGCCAGTTCCGCTTGACGAAGAAGGAGGAGCGTGGACTCCAGCGGTTGTGCCTCTTCGGTCCGTCCAAGTCTAACGCAAAGGCCTGGATTGACCTTCTTGTCTCGGTTTCAAGCCCCTCGACTCGACCTCGAACTCATCAAGGCCCTCGGCACCTACGACAAGATCGACCCTAAGATCGGAGACGTACGAGCTGTCGGAAACTGTCAAGCACTGTGGTACGTGTCAGAAGAACTGGGTTGCCGGCTGTCCTTCTTCGAACTCCGACTGTCCTGGAGAAACAAAAAACCCATGGTTGTTCGGGCCCTTAACGAGAGAGGAATTTGACGGAGAGGACACGGCTCCGAAAAGAGTCACGCTTTCCAAAGAAGTCGTCCGAGATCTTCCACCTGAAGACTTCGTCAGTGGACGTACTCTCCACTTCTTCCGGAAGCCTACACCTGGATGAGCCTTCCTCGCTGCCACCGGACTCTCGTGGCGATGGACGAGGGGTTCCAGCGGTCCTCCTCAGATTCGTCCGGAACCTCGGCTTGTGGTGAATGATCCAGCGAAAGAAGGAGTTGCGCCTCATGCCAGATTTCAACGATCCCTCACAAAGGATGAGGAGCAGCTTCAGTTTCCCGCCTTCAGTGGTGGCCGGACCCACCGGAAGGCCTTCCCGGACCCGCGGAAGCGCACACCCTGGCCCACACCAGGCCACAGTGAGGAGCCCGGGCAAGCCAACGTAACCCCGCTTCCCCGGAGCGGCTAATACCCAACTGAGGGGGGACCTGGAGCCAGGGCCAGGGTGAAATTGGAGAGGCGTGTGCAACATCTTTTCGTGAACCGATTCGCGGCTGAAAAATTTACTCACATAGTATTTTCATAACATAGAACATATATCCGGGTTAGGAACATAAAGTTTCTCAAATTAAATTTTACATACATACTAAGGACCACCCTAATATATATAGAATATAAATATATATATATATATAATATGATATATATTATATATATATATATATATATATATACATATTTACCTTATATATTATAGTAATATAATATATATATATATATATATATATATATTATATACTATATATATTATATATTATATATATATAATATATCATATATATAATATATATATAATATATATATATATATATATCTATAATTTATATTTATATATATATAATATATATATATTATCATATATTATATATATATATATATATATATATATATATATTAGATATATTATATTATATATATATAATTAGGGTGTCCCTATTTGGCAATTTTCGGAATTTCAACCAGGACGGGCAGTCATATTGATCCATTTACTCTACAACGACGTGTGCAATATATTTTGAAAATATTTTTTTAGGGGTGGCTCATAAGTCCTAAAATCTGACATATTTCACAATAATTTTAATACGGTTCTTGGTTGTATTTTTACGAGTCGAGCGCTGAAGCGCTCGAGTAGTCCCCACTGGATACGGATTTTTCTCGACATCTAGCGGCCGACCCACACCCGGGGGGGGGAGGACGGGGGGGGAGCGACCGCCGTCACCCTTTTTCCCAGGAGCTTAATAAATCTTTGGAATCCCAGCTTGCCAAAATTGTGGGGACAAGACGGAGTCTTCGCCTGTCGCCATCTGATATCCCTGCCATAGTCAATTCAGATTCGCCATTCAAATCCCTATTCGTGGCCGTATACAGGCGAACAAATTTTCCTTGCTATGTCGGTTTCCCTACTTGGGGCTATCAAGCCCGTCCTTCGCCGATCAAGGTCTTAAACTGGTAATAATACATGCTGACTTAGTGGCTTGGTATTTCACAGCTTTTGAATACTAAGGAGCCCTTTCAAACAAACATGTTTTGGGGGAGCTGTTTGTGTGGTGAAAGTATCTCTGTCTGGGGGGAGAGGGTGTTGCTGGGCCACCGGCCTCTCTATGTCACGTTTCGGACTGGATTTCGTCAATAAGTTTTAAAAACATGTCAGCCGGGCAGGCAACAGCAACTGCTCGATCTGTCGCTGATCGTCACTGTGCGGACAGCCGCTGCGTGGGAATCAGGATATTGCGTCCTGGTGCCCCTCCACCGTGCCCGCTGTATGGCAAAAATATTTACTGCCATCAAGAATCTACCTGTTCCGCGCTCCAGAGTCGTTCCGCCTCACTGCAGGAGAGATCTGGAATTTGACGCCTCGTCGCTTTCACTGTCTCGACGTACGTGTCGTCTTGGGTTCCGTGCGACATCCCCAACTGCGGACCTGGCACAGACCTCCAACTGCTAAAGATGTTGGTGTCCTACCCCGACAAAGCAGTGGCAATGGGCACGGAAAACGGTCTTCGGGTGCCATCTCTGGTATTTGAACGAGAGGAGAGTTGCTCTTGAGTTCTTCGACGATCACCTGGCCATTGAGACGAAGCGGGAGATGATCAGGGCTCTGAGGAGGAAGAGGGCTCCCACGGGCCCTCCTCGATGAGCAACGGTCGAGCTTACATTCACTGATCTGGCAAAGAAAACTGTTGCAAGTTTCGTGACTTCTGTCACGCCGTCCTTCTTTGGATCCTTGGGTTGGATGCGGGGCTTCTGGTAGTTTGACCCCAACGGTGTTGCCCCGACAATCTGGGATAAAACCGCCATCGCCGCCTGCGTCAAGGAACTGCGCACTGTGAACGACTTCGCTGAGCGAGGCGTCGCCCTGATGCAGGACTTTAACCTGGCCCTCACCAAGAACGAAGAGTAGAGGCAGTTCCTCCTCCAAGTCGTGGAGGAGCACCGGAGGAAATACCCGACGCTCGAAAGTCCACAGTGACTGTGAACTAGGCGACAATGAGTGGGAGATGGGCGCCCATGAGAACCCCCCTAGAGGGGCTAGTACTCGAGAAGAGGGGGACCTAGAATCAACGCTGTGAAATTAAATGTGCTTACAACCATGTTTATTACCTCAAATAATGTAACATTCATATTTGTAAGTGACAAATCATTTTGAAAATGACCTATATCGGCACATAGAAAATGTCCAATTCTTACAGAAAGTAATAAACTTCAACCTCACTGCGCGACCCCTAAATATTAATATTTCTAGACAGATCTCTACATACGTTGTTCTTCGAGCAAATGGAACACTTCGACCGCCCATCCCGGGTAAAATTCCGAAAAATAAAAATTCCCATCAAATAAGGGGCACCCTAATATATATATATACTGTCGGACCCCGCCGAACACGAGTTCGCCCTGCACGAAACTCGCACTTACACGAATAGGTAAAATATCCCATGACTTGCCGAACACGAGTTTTACTCGCGATAACACGAATTTGAATTTCCCGGCGGATGTTGTCGATGCTGTCGGCGGCCATTTTGCCGGGGACAGCCTGGGCACGCTCAGCCTGGGCCGCCAGAGCTGCTACACGTAGTCTTTCTCTCTCTTGCTCGTGCTGCTGTTGCCTCACGTCGTGCTGCTCCTGCTGGCCATGTCTTCCAAGCGTTCAGCTCCACCTACTCCAGGGTCAAGCGAGAAGAAGAGGAAAGTGTTGTCCCTAGCGGAGAAGATAGATGTGCTTGCTGTGATTGATAGTGGCCTAGGCTGGTCTGCTACGGGCAAGAAGTTTGGCCTGCATGAGGCCACTGTTCGTACCATCTGGAAGACCCGTGAAAAAATAAGACAAAGCGTGCGAGAGAGTGCTGATGTCTCTAGCAAGGTGGCTTCTGTGAGCCGACGTGACCCGCTGCTAGAGAAGATGGAGAAAATACTGAACAGGTGAGTTAATGATTTTTCATATAAATAAAGTTTATGTTATTGTTGTGTGTGCTACATGTGGTGTGCTAACAGGTGCTCGGGTGGTGTGTAAGGGTGTTACAGGTGAGTTAATTATTATTCATATGAATAAAGTATGTTTATTTACCCTATGTTACTACGTATATTACTACGGGTGTGTGTGTGTGTGTGTGTTGTGCTACGTGCAGGTGTGTTAACAGGTGCTGCTGTGGTGTGGGCTGTGTTGAGGCATGTGTGTGTTGTGCTACGTGCAGGTGTGTTAACAGGTGCTGCGGTGGTGTGGGCTGTGTTGAGGCATGTGTGTGTGTGTGTGTGTGTCGTGCTACGTGCAGGTGTGTTAACAGGTGCTGCTGGGTGGTGTGGGCTGTGTTTGAGGCGTGTGTGTGTGTGTGTGTGGTGTGTGGTGTGTGTGTGTGTGTGTGTGTGTTGTGTGTGTGTGTGTGTGTGTGTGTGGTGCTACGTGCAGGTGTGTTAGCATGCATGCATGTGTGTGTGTGTGTTGAGGCATACCGTTGTACAGTACCATTGTATTTACGCATTGTTTTTTTCTTGTCATTTACGCATAACAGGTGGATATCAGAGCAAGTGGACCAGCGGAAGAGCAACATGGACGGCGTAGCCATCAGGGAAAAGGCGAGGAGCATCTACGACCACCTAGCAGAGAAGGAGCCTTCTGGATCCTCCCTGC
>JACEEZ010020946.1:101462-131166 GCA_016584305.1 Chionoecetes opilio
TGGGCAAAGTTTCATTGAATTCGGGTAAGATTTACCTTGTGCTCAATGATGTCAAAAGTTTTACCCCCGGAGCTCAGGCACTGGCACTGGTCCCCTCCCTTTTAGGAGTATTAGCCGTTCATGACGGGGGTTTCATGGCTTCCAACCACTCATTGTTGCCAAGTTTGTGCCGGGGTTTGTTTCCGTGCGTCAGGGTACAGAAGGCGATGGTCTGCAACAATTTGCAAGAGGAACTGGAGCTGATCCTCGTTGCGTGTCAGCAAGCGGTTATACTCCTGAACAAGGGCGACGCCCCGCTGGGCTTTGGTCATTTGTGACACAGAGGCCATGCACTGCTGCCAATGCAGCCTGGTAGGCACGATGTTCCGCCACTCAGCAGGGTCTGCATCCAAAAAGTCACTGTCCAGGTGCATTTTCTTGAAGAAGCTGGTGTGTGGGGCAGTCGCAAAATCTTTGAGTCGGCGCCCAGCGATCGCACTTGCCAGAAGTGTGGGTCGTTTGATGGAGTTTCATCACCATCCTCTACCTCTTTTTTGATGGCCGCCTGCATCCGTGCTTGTCATCGATTGTGACGTCCTTATCGAACAAGGCCAAAGCAACAAGCTTTCAGATAAGTACCAAAGGTGACTCAACATCTTCTTCAGTGCTGCCTCTGCCACAGGCTTGTTGATGGTCGAGTAGGAGTCCATAGCCTGGAGCAGCGCGAGTCATTGCGCGGAGCTGCAGATGCTAATGGTGCCTCCGTCCAGCCTTGCTGTAAAATCTTCGCATGAATACGGAGCGCTCCTGAGGCCTTGCTCCCCCTTCGTTGTCAGCGTGAACTGCTTCCGGAACATCCATACCTTGAGTGGTAGATGACCTTGCTCATCCTCTGGCGTGGTGCATTGGGCCTGGTGCAAGGAACCCCCACCCCGCGCGGGGGTATACCGCCGATAAAGACAAGCTTCAGTTCCAGTAGTCCCTGTAGTCATCTCGGAGTCCGTGCGTTCTTTCCAGAGGCCTTTCTGAACCACTCGGCGTCACTTCCAACAGGAGAGGGGCGACATCTTCTGTCGCTGCGCCGGTCACATACTGTTGCTGATCGATGAACTCCCACTTTGCCGGAAAACGCCGAAACAAACCGACGTCTGGCCCTGCGGTAGGTCCCATTGCAACAGGAAGACAGCTCCAATCACAAGCTCCAGGACGTGGTGCTGGCAGGAAAAGTAGAGCAAGTCCTTGTCGGGGGCTCGCTCAATTAGACAAAATGCGCCCGGGGTGATGGCCAGTGTTCGCTGCGGTGGTGTCAAAACTCTTTGCCGACATTCGGTTGGTCAGTCCCCATCTTGCACGGGCGTCGAAAACAGCGCGAGCAGCATGAGTGCCTCTGCCACGGGGGAGTTTGGCTGCTCCGAGGAGCTGAGATGCGCTCTTCCCCGACACCAGGATTGGGAGACGATCGACTGTTCCTTGGTAGTGAGGTCCATCATCATTTTTCATCCCAATGTACTATGAGAGGACCGTCAGATTTGATCTCCGCATTCACAGAATATACGTGGCGTTCGCGAGTTTACGGCGATGATCGCGGATGGAGCTTGGGTTTGATATTCAGCTCCTGGGGGGTTTTGGCCCAGAGAGCGTGCTGTCTCTGTCAGGACTTTAGACAGCTGCGCGGTTCGCTCACCTTCGCTCGATCAAGGGATGCTGCTATGCCGGGCGTCACAACGTTTTTCAAGCCGCGCTTTGCTCGTTTCGGCTCGGTGGGGCCACTGGCCCTGCAGTGGGAGCTTCGGTGGGGCCGGGGCTACTGCCAGGATTTGCTGCTGCTGCTGGATGATTCCAATTCCGAAGTCGCCGACGATGTTGCGGCTTCGTAAGCGCCTTCTCCTGCCTTGATGTCTGGGCCGCGTGGCATTCTGCAACACGCCCCTCAAGAGCAGCTTGCACGGGATCAATCCCGCCCATCCTCCCAGTCGACCAGGCTCGCGGGGCGAGGGGGAAAAGTCCTTGTCCTCCGCCTCTGTCATTATCGCCATGGCATTTGCATGGGCCACGTCGAACAGGTCATTTAATAGTTTCTCACCAACTTCTTTGCTCGCTCACTTTGAGTAGAGGTAGTGCGCTTCTTGTTTCTTCCGGAAAAGGGGCTATCCTTTATGCAGCTTCTGGATCTTCGTGGCCACCTAATCAATTCGTTGCATTGGAATTCTTGCCCTAGCCCAGACTTCTTCAAAAAATGAGGGAGCCCTCGTGTGCCGAAACGCGGATGGTCTTCTTCTGAACATCGAGCTTGTAAATAACCAGACCCAGGACTTCTCTCGCAATGGTAGTTGGGCTCCAGGGATTGTTTCCAGTGGTGCCACAAGTACCTTTTTCTTCGTATTAGTGGTTGCCATCACACACAGACAAAAAGCACGTCTGGAAAAGAAAATTGTACTACTTAAGACGGATGAAAACAGATTAATTTGTTATCATTGAGACATTTGCTACAATTAACTTAGAAAGGCATTCTAATAAGGACCGTCTGGGGCTTTTGGGTTCGCTACAAACCCCTCTTTGCCGTTTAGCACTACATTGCCTTCAGGGTAAAACTTCAAGGTCATTGAGCAGCAGGTAAATGTCATGCTATTTTGATAAAAATTTTGTCTACAGTGTTTCTAATGAAGTGTAATAGGAATCCAAGTGGGGAGCACATTTTTTAACAACTTTCATTTTTAACGACCACCCTAATATATAATATATATTATAATATATAATATATATATATATATAATATATATATATATATATATATATATATATATATATATACACACCAAAAAAACCTCGATTTCACGGCCCTCCATTTCCCGGATATCGGATTTGCCGGAAAAAATCCGAGATCCAGGGATATGTCAGAGTCCCGGACAATTTTTTAATTTTTTTATTTTCGTTGAAATGCCTGGTCCTGTTCGTTTAAAATTGACAAAGTTGTCCGGCGGTCCGAGCGTTTTCTGTACCCGTCAGTGTCCCGCCTCCCGCCAGTGCAGCATGCTCAGCGGTCCTATTTTTTAAAATTTGGGCACACGACACTCACGGTCACCTGCACCGCCTCTGTCAGTTTTCCCCGATCCCCCTGCCCTTTGGGGCAGGAACATCTGGCTATTGAACACTTTCTGCTGCCTCCCCCATGCAGCATGCTCAGCGGTTTCCCATTGTTTACATTTGGACACACGACCTCACGTTCACCTGCAAACTGCCTAACTTTAGTCCCTTGGCCCCCTGCCCCTGGTGCGGAACGTTTCTTGGACTATTGAACACTTTTCTGCTGCTCCCGCCGGTTGAGCATGTCAGCGTCGTATTGTTACATTGGGCCACGACACTACGTTACCTGCAGGCCTCCCCTTAGTCCCCTGACCCCCATGCCCTTGTGCAGGAACGTCTTTTGAACTATTGAATACTTTCTGCTGCCTCCCGCGTGGCAGATGCTCGCGGGTATTGTTACATTTGGGCCCACAAATTCACGGTTCACCTGCCTACCTAGTTAGTCCCCTGACCCCCACTGCCCCGGTTGCAGGGAAAGTCCCCTTTTAGACCCATTGAACACTTTCTGTGCCTCCGCCCGTGGCAGCATTTCTCAGTGTGTATTATTTTCTATGGGCACACGACATCACGGTTCACCTGCACAGCCTCTGTTAGTCCCCCCGATCCCCACTGCCCCTGGTGCAGGAACGTCCCCCTTTAGACTATTGGAATTTTCTGCTGCCCCGAGTGGCGCATGCTCCCGGGCGTTTGTTTACATTTGGGCACAGACACTCACGGTTCACCTGCACTGCTCAGTTAAATCCCCGACCCCACGCCCCTGGTGGGAGACGTTCTTGAGACTATTGAACACTTCTGCTTTCCCCCCGCAGGTGGCAGCAAACCAGCGGACGTAAAGTCCGCAGCGGGTGTTGATATGGTGTTTGTCGGGCAGTAAATACTACAGAGATAAAGTCGGGGGGGTATGTGGGTTTTTTTATATTTTATTCTCTTACTGTCTTCTTATAAGGACTGGAACAAGCGGGCTTTGTGTTACCCAAATTTTTGTTGTGCCCTTGGCCAGTTCTTTGTGCTGTTAAAAAAAAAAAAAAAAAAAAAAAAAAGACCGGAAATGTTGCGATTCCGCTTTTGCGGTTCCGACCAGTGCCTCCCCCTATTAGTCCGGGAAAACGAGGTTTTGTGTGTATATGTATATATATATACGTATAATGTATATATATATACGTATAATGTAAAATACGTATATATGTATATATAATATACGTATATATGTAATATTTTATATAACGTATATATGTATATATGAGCGCCGCGTGTAGAAAGGGGGCAAGCGCCATTTTCAAAAGCTGAGAAAATCGCCTTCAAAGTTTGGCGATTTTCAAAAAAGGCCCCTTTCAAACGGTTTGAAGATTTTCAGGAAACTTTCACCAAAAACAATTCAAACAGTGGTTATTAACAGTGGTAATTTCAGCAATAATATTTAAAAGTGCTCCTTTTGTGTTAAGTGCACTCAGCAAAAATATCCACTTCAAAAAGTTGCAAAAATTTACCAAAAAGGTACCCAAACACCCAAAAAACCAATAAAATGTCAAAATTTAGTGTTTCACTGTTCAATACACTGTTTTTTAACATTAAAAAAAATTGGTAAAAGGCTGTACTTTTTTTTTCGGTGTAAAACATTTATAAACCTTTCTCATCTTTTTATCTCATCAGTCTTTTAAGTTTTCTCAAAAATAGGGCCCTATGAAAATTCTAAGGGAGCGTGGAAAACCTCATAAAATTCCCCCTCTTATTTGGATATAAGCCATACAAAGTTGACTCAGGGAAAAATCGGCTACGAAGTGGGAAAAGTAAAAAATTTCTTATTTCTCTTTTTCTAAAAGTTTTTCTAAGTGTTAAACTGCTATTTACATTATTTTTTTGTTTTTTTGTCTTCATAAAACAGAATAATATCTTGCGAAAACAACGATATAATTTTTTAAATTCCGAAAAAAAAAAATAACGGGGTTTAAATTTATAACATAACCCCAAAAAATCGCCCCAGAGCCATTGCGCAGCCCGTCCCCAGACTGATGTCACAGTGGCCCAAAAAATTTTTAAAACTTTTCGTGGTGAAAAAAGGGGTTAAACCCATTTTCTACCATGGCCCCTCTAGTATTCCCGCAGAGTGGCTATTAGCGCGCCCCGTAGAGAGCCCCCGATATTCGCAGTGGCCGAAAAAACTTTAAAATTTTCGTGCGTGAAAGGTTAAACCCATTTTTTACCATAAAATGAATCACAGGGCCATCGGGGCATTTTACGAAACTTTTTCCCCAAAAACCACTTACCGTCTCAAAATGTTTTTCCCAAAAAGTCCAGTACACTGTTTAATAATAAAATCTAGATTTTTACCTGGGAATAGCGTAAAGCCCAAATTTTTGGGCATTAAGAGGGGGACGCTTTTCCCAAATGAGCTTCAGCTACGCACCACGCATTTATGATACTTGCAACAGCACTCCTCGGGGGCCTCCCCCTACTCCACACAGGCCCCCTGTCCCCTCTAATTGGTCATGTGTGGGATATTGTGGTCTATTGTGGTCTTTTGGGCAGCGCCCTTTGCCAAACCGAAACCACCCCTTTTTCCCAAACAATTGCACAAACCCTAAAAATTATACCAAAAACCTCCTGCCGGGGTTTTTTTATAAAAAAGGGTTTTTGCAGATTTTTTTATTCTTTTGGGGGAAATTTGGGGAAAATTACGCAAGTTAGCAGGGGAAAGTCCGAACCCGCACATCTGTTTAAACGCATATTGCGGCGCGTGGGTGGTGAGGGGGGCAGCGCGAGCCCAAAGAGAACGCCGCGGCGCAAACGCTGCATTCTCATTGGTGGGGGCAGCTCGCAAACTGAAAATCAATTCATGCGACGCGGGAAAAAAACCCTTTAAACGGTTGAATTTCTGCAGACGCGGGAAAAAACCCCTTTCAAAGAGGTGGAAAAAATGCCATGCCAAAAGAAGTTCTGAAAGATTCATTCCACCCTTTCAGCTTTGGAGCTTGAGGTGCTAAGGGGCACCCAAAGGGTTTGGGGGACAAAGCATCGATTTGGGACCAAAAAAAACAATTTTCAAGAAATGGGGTTAGCTCCCTTTCACCGGGCGCCCCTTTTAATACGTAAAATGTATATATATACGTATATTTATTATATATACGATAAATGTTATTTTAATATAGTTTAAATTTTATATATAATACGTAATATAATATTATATATATAATTATAATTTTAAAATATATATATATATAAATTAATATATATATATATATACTACGGGAGGTCCCGAAAATCGGCGTTTGGGTTCACCTGGCAACTCGTAAAGCGAAACGTTAAGAAACACAAAAATGGTAAAATATGGTTTGGGCCAGGCCCCCCAATTAAAAAAAAAAAAGAAAAAAAAAAAGACATGCTTTTTAAACTAAAATATTTTACAAACCAACAAACCCCAAACTCTCAAAAATTTGGGTCTATATACCCCACCACGCACCCCCACACCACCCCAAAAAAAACACAGGAATTTTTAAAAATGTGCGGGGCAGTAGGACAGAGCACAAATAAGTCACAATAAGCACATAATAAACCCAAATCACTAAAAAAGACCCCCAAGAAAATACCCAAACAAAAAAGCGTTGAAATGTAGGGGAAGCCCCCATGAACACGAAAAGGGAGGGTAGGTAAGGGACAAGGAGGGGTGCGGAGACCTCTTCCACTGCCCACAAACTCGTCTCTGCGCATCTGAATCATTGTACATCATCATACAGCCCAGATGCATACGTGGTAGGCACGCATTTTTAACTTGGTAATTTTACTCACCCCAGTTTGAATGTCGTTAGCATTGGATTTTCGATCTCGTATATTGAAAATAGACCAATTTACTCAGCTCGTATCATTGATTTCTCGTATACCGAATGCTCGTATAACGGGACCTCCCTGTATATATATATATATATATATATATATATAGATATATATATACAGTCAAACCTCGATATAACTGACCTCGATGTAACGGACATCGGATATAACGGACTCCATTTGCGTGACCTTTTTTTTTCTTTTTTTTAACATATTAGACCACTTATCGCCGCTCGAATGTCAACTCAACATTGTATTATTTTCTCATTTATTTGGAATGCTTGGGTTTTAAGGAGTTTTGATGCATCACATATTAAGATATATTATAAGGAAGGAGCCTGTGTTGCTAGTGATTTAGTGGTAGAAGGTGTGTATTGTTTAAAATAGTGGACTATAGTGTTATGGCGTGGCCGCTGCTACGTCTCCCTGTCACCTCAACACCCTAAATCACCCTTATCTAAGGCGACACGCAGTGCTTCAACTGACCTAAATAGTGACACGTGTATAGAACTGCACTTTACAACCATATAATATATATAATAATGAGCATTAGTCATGATAATAAGCAATACCTTGGAAGCCACGGCTGAATCTGGCTAGTAGTATTTTGTTTACCTTTCACTAGAGCTTGAGCTTGACTAGCTACACGTTCTGGTTGGTTTTGTGATTATTTCTCATTTATTTTCACGTGTAGGAGCGGACCAAATTCAGCATGTAGTGCCAGTCACTGTTTACCTCCCACATAGCTACACAGTCTGTTGTGTTTGTAATTATTTCTCATTTATTTCACAATTTTTGCGGTTTTTCATATATTTTTCCCCCCTTGGGAAATACCCTCGCTATAACGGACAATCGGCTATAACGGACTTCTCCTCCCCCCCTTTAGTCTGTTATATCGAGGTTTGACTGTATATCTATCTATCTATCATATATTATATATATATATATATATATTATATATATATATATATATTATATATTCCTAGTCTCCCCCCAGGGTGCGAACAATACCTCCCTCACAAGGGGGGGGGGGAAACTACCACTCTCTACTCAATTGAGAGGGTGGTTGGTGGATAATTTCCACACCAATTTTTCAGATACCAAAACAAAACTTACCTACAAATTACCATGTTCAATTCTACATATATTATTTTCATGATTTCCATTTAACTAACCCTATCCATGGCCAACCCTAATTACGTGTACATACAGTAAACCCTCTCTAATTCGAACCCGTATAATTCGAACTTCAGATAATTTGTCAGCCAGCCTCCACATCGCCTCAACACATTAAGGCCGTACCAAGAGTCATGATGAAGGTTGAGCGACGAACGATGAACGACTGAGGAAGGGTACCATAAAAGGAATTTTTCGGAACAAAGAGCAGCGACGAAGGTCGGCACGAAGACACGGGGTACCCCCGTGTCTTCGTGCCGACCTTCGACCGTCGTCGCTGCTCTTCATTCCGATAAATGTCCCTTTTATGGTACCTTTCCTCAGTTCGTTCATCGTTCGTCGCTCAACCTTCATCATGACTCTTGGTACGGGCCTAAGCACCTCAAGCACTGAAGACCTTACCTACAAATCCCCAGAGTGACACCATGTGCACTGTTGCGTTCAGTAGCAGGGTTTCCCCCCACCTTCGCAATCTCCCTACTGAATGATACTGAACGGTTAACAATACGTACATATTGCTACCAAGATAGCAGCTGCCGAAATTTTCTTATGTGGCTATTCTTATATTGTTGCAGAATAGCTTGTTGATGACCTTCCTTCCTTCGATGTATCCTTCGATGCACTCGCAATCATAGGTAGAGTGGCAATAATGGGCAGCATGTGGGTGTTCTTAAGCCACTCGACAGTGCAGAGAATTTTTTTTATCTTACGGTAATATAAAGATCAATATCACGATAAAGTATCGCTATGTAAATAGTCGTATGTAGCGTACGTACAGATGGAAGAATAGTGGTAGCAAGATGTGTGTTATGTGTGAGACAGGAGTGGATGAACTGTGGATATTTGATGCTGGAATGTGAACGGTATGAGTATGCTAAAACAAAGATGTTGGAGTAGTGGTAAGAGAGGTCGGAGTGGAAGAATGGTGAGAGATGAGAGACAGGAGTGTGGATAGGCAAATGGAGTCTACCTGTTGGGGTTGTATGCTGAGTGGAGGAGTGACAATCGTGTGGCCGAAAGTGTAAAAGAATTCTTGGAGTATTCTTGGAGCACGCATGAGAGAGAATGAGAGGCAAGGGGCCCCTCAGTGATGGGGGACCCCGTATCAATGTGATGCAGCGAGAGAAATGAGGGGAAAATGAAACACTTAGTTTTGCTTCTCTCTCAAAAGAATACTACGCGTGTGGGAGAATGCCGGACCAAAGGCTTCACCGACAGGATCCGCTGGGTGACTCCCGACTCAAGCTCAAGCTCGTTGGTCCTCTCCTCTCCTCCTCTTCCTCCTTTCCTGTCCTCTAGTTTTGGCCGAAGCCACCACCCCGGAGGGGAGTCACAAACTCCCGGCTAACACCCGTTACCCATTCACTGCTGGGTGGACAGGGGCTCGGGGCATTTTTGGGGGGAGAAAGTGAGTCTTATAAGCCGTATAATACGTTACACCTTGTACCGGAATAAATAAGCATTTTTACAGTGTTTTCAATACCCGAGTTTCCCGACCCTCAAGTTTAGCGCTATGCCAACGGAAGAAAGCAAGCGCCAAAGTCAGAAGGGTACTGTATATATATATATATATATATATATATATATATACATATTTATATATACTATCATATATATTTATATATCATATATATATATAATTATATATATATATATATATATATATATATATAAAATATATTATATATATATACAGTCGCCGCCGGAGATACTGGGGCACTCACCCACGCGTAGCGCATTTGAAGGGCCCCAGTAAATATTGCCAAACCACCCTCTATGGTTAGATTTGGCATATTTCGATGACATGTGGCAACCCTGTAGGCTCTAGTCTACCCCCTGGAAGTGATACTTGAGTCAGTAGCTCATCAGTTGTCAGAGTGGGAGGACGTTTGTTCCGCTGAGTGATCACAAGCTCGCGGCCATTTTCTCACCCCGCCTTTGTACCCAGCTGCGGCCACCACCAGTGAACAGACATGGGCCCTACCCAGCTCAGTGATGTGGAGAAGGCTCTTATACTTGGCTTACGTGAGGAAAATGTGCCTGTCAGTGAGATAATGCGTCGGATAGGTCATGGCAGGTCCACCATTCAGCGGCTGTGTAAGCAGGCAAGGGACCTATCACCAACAGTTGTTCTTCAGTATAAGAAACGACCTGGGCGTAAGAGAAAAACGTCACAGCTTATAGACAGACTCCTAAAGCTTGCAGTGACTCGGAATCCAAGATTAACTGCAAAGACTAAATCCATGTACCCAGAGCCGCTAGAAGACGTCGCCATCCAGTCGATACAGCACCGCCTCAAACACCATCTTGGCCTTCCAAGCAGGGTAGCCGCCCTAAAACCGTTACTGACTGACAAAATGCACCGCAAACCATTCGCATTTGCAAAACAACATAAGAACTGGAGTGTAGAACAGTGGAAAGGAGTATTAGGGTCCGATGAGAGTACCTTTCGTGTAGTTACTTCCCACCGACTTCGTGTGCGGCGGTCGGTGAAGCGGAACATGTACGACTCCAGATACACAATAAAAACTGTTAAACATAGTGCTTCTGTTATGATTTGGGGTTGCTTTAGTGATAATCTCGGGAGGGGCAGTTTGTATTTCCTTCCTAAAAATGTCACCATGAATGCTGCTCTATATACTATAGTGGAGCGGTCGAGGCCAAAAAAGGGCCTTATTTAAGGAGTTACCCCTCCACACTTTAGAACAAGGCAAATAAGGTATTGTTGGATTTGTTAGGATGTCTACTTTATAAATAATGATGTTTTACAGTCAGTTTTCTAATTAAACAGGGGCCTTTTAAACCCATTAAACCCAAAAAAAAATGAAATTTTTTTTAATATCTTAAAATTGTTTTTTTTGGCCCTTACAAAATTACTTAACTATTTAGGATGTCAAATTTTAAATAAAAATTATTTTTTTACGTCAATTCAAATTAAAAGGGGGCCCTTTAAACCCTTTTAACCCCATAAAAAATTTTGGGGAATGTTGGAAATTTTAAATTTTTGGGTTTTTTTTGGAAATTACAAAGATTTATTTTCGAAATTTACACCATCATGTCCATATCATCTCCGACTTTTCCTCCTTTTTGCCACCTCACTTATCTCCGGCCGATTCGAAACTTCCCCCACCACGGGAAACAAATGTCAATGCCTCAATCCAGCAAGGGAACACGGGCCTTTTTTGCCCCGGGGACCCCTTTGTCAGTGCAGAAAACAAATAGTTAGGTCTCAAACCTCTGCGGGGGGCCATTCATTCTTGAAACTTGTTGGACGCAGTTAAATCCTTTGCATTCACATCCCAAACCTGGCCCCAACGGGGTTTTAAATGTTCTCGGGTTTTTTGCGATGTGAACGGGGCCCCAAATACTGCTACTTGGTTTTTTCCCACAATACTTTGTTCGAAGGCATCATCTTTTTGGTGGCTAAGGATGCGGGTTTAACCCTTTTTGTGGTGGCAGTACAAACGAAGCCTTTCCCGGTTAACTGAAAATTTTTTAATTTTTTTTTAAACCATGCATGGAAGGAAAAATCGCCTTGCGGTATCTTAGGAAATAGGCACACCTTTGGAATTTTCCCGGGCCCTGTGGCTCAAATTTTTTGGTGAGAGCTAAATATGCCGTTCGTTTTCCAAATCTGTATAGAGCACTTTGTCGGGGCACACCCCTGACGAGCATGCAGGGGCTGGAAATTTGACTTGCATGTTTGCTTTGCCGATTTTGGGTACGGGATTTTGGTGAAACAGTATGAATCGTTCCTTTGAGCCCTTTTCCCCCTGAGTGTCCAGCGGGAAATTATACTTCATGGGGCCCGTGCTACCCTGTTTTCCCCCTTTAATTTCCCACCAAAAAACGAGGCCCATCCGGGGTCGCCCCAAAACCGAATGATTATCCTTGTTTGGCCCTTTTTGAAAACATAATTGCATGCATCCCAAACGATTTTCCCCGCCCCCCCTCTTGTGGGGTTTGTCCCCCCCTTTCCAAGACTGACACCCCCCTTTTCTTCAGAATTTTGACCACTTCTTCCCTTCCCAAACCCCTGCCTTTACTACCGATTTTAATCTGCAGGCAGGAGATTTTGTCCATTGCCCGCAGATGTACTGACAGTTTAAAATAAAGCAAAACAAACCCTTGTTGGTACTGGTTTTGAGGAATTTCCCAGGGTTTCGGGACTTTCCCTTTTCCCCCTTGTCGGGGATTTGAACCCGGGAATCCTCATTCCCGTCGGTGCCCGTTAAACCCGATTTAATTGCTTTTTCTCTGTCGTCCCTTTCCAAAGACCAACGCCAACGCCCAGGGAAAGGGATACATGGCCTTTTTTCTTCAAAACCCCCAAAATTGGGGCCCCAGAAACCCCCTTTTCCAAAAATCATTGAAATTTTTTAAATGATTTTTTCTTTTTGGGGCCTGACACTTCCCTTTCCATAAAGGGGTATGCAGCAGACTGCGATACGTCGGGGAATTCTGACTGGGAATGACAAGAATTTCATCCTTTTGCTTCCAGTTTTTGGGGGAAAGATCAAGGCGGAACAGTTTGCCAATTCGTAGGAAAGGAACCTTGCGCTTATCTACACCCGGGTTTCCCTTTGACAACCTGCAAGCTTTTCCCTGAAAGGAAAACCCCCGGATCGATCATTTCTTCCCTTCCTTATCACGGGAAAAGCCCCTTCCCCCCCATGGGGCAAAAAAAAACCTTTTTGACTACTGTTTTGGGGGTTGGACCCCCAAAATTTTCCTCTTTTTTTGGGGCCCCAACCCCTTCTTTTCGTGACTGATTGAACTACCCCGGGCCCTTTTGTGGCATTTCCCTTCATCGACTCTTCGACTTTTTTTCTGATCCCAACCTGCCCACTGGGTTTATTTTAAACTGGGGAGGTTCCCCCCTTTTCCCCAGGCCCAAATGGATCTTGGCTTTTTTCCCCTTGGGTTTGTATTCCTTGAGGATTTTACATCATTCTGGTCCTTTCCCGAGCATGCCCCAAGTTCTTCATGTGTTTCTTGGGACTTGGTAGGGGGAAACCATTTTTTTTTAAATCGTTTCGGCGTTTTCCCCGGGTTTTATGGGGGGGTCAGCAGCCAGCGAACTAAGGCTCCTTTCCTCAGTGTGAAACCCCATGACCCCACCTTGATTTTTCCCCTCGCTTTTTAAACCCTCTGTTCGAGAGCCTGATCCTGGGCCCGCAGTTAAAAGGGTCCTTTTCTGACGTTTTCAAAACGAAACCCCCTTTCCCAAACCCTTTCGAAACATTCGGGAGCTAAAACCCCCCCAAGTGACGCATTTCCGCAACATAGCGGGGGTGAAATCGTGCATGGGTTTGCTGCGGCCTGCCCGGGAAAGAAGTACGGTATGATTCAAAGGACGGCGGAAAGATGCTTTTCCCAAATCCCCTCACGGTCTGCCCGAATAATTTCCCAAGGGGTGTCCCCAGCATCCAAAAAGCAAATCCCTAAGGGAAATTGCTGTTTTTTCTCTTCCTGTGTCTTTGAACTTTTTTCATTGTATGAGAAAAAGGGGGATGACAAGCGCTTTTTAAAACCCTCCCCCCACACAGCAGTGCAGGTTTCCCCGGGGTTTGGGCATTTTGGGGTTTTCTCTAGACCCTGCTTTTATGTGCGGGGTCTCATCACCCAAACCCCGGGCAACTTTTTTTCCCATTGAAAAGGGTTTGGGCAGCTGATAGAAACAAGTGAACTTTGCTTCGGTACCTTCTGATTCCGCTTGGGACCTCTGGGCATACTGTTTTCCTTCAACATCAAACTCAGGGACGCTGAGCTACCTTCAGGTACTTTCAGCATTTTGTGGAAAACCACCATCACTAAACAAGTTTCCCCTATACGGGGCTATAAAAGCCATAGGGGAAAATGCCCCCCACCAAGCCTCATCCCATCGACCCCCGGGGATCTGGCCAGTCCAGGAATCTTTTTTCAGCCTTGCTATATTTCCCCGGGTTTCAGCGTGCCAAGAACATGTTTTTTTGTCCCCTCATTTGAAATTTTTAAACCCAATTTCAGCAAAGTCGTGTAAAACTTTAGAGAAAGTCGAGGGGGGCGCATTAAAAATAGGAAAATCCCAATATTCGACCCGTGGAATTTCTCCCCTCGCTAACAAAAGAAAATTGAATCCCCCCCAACCGGAAAAAACTGGGTTTTCGGGGGGGAACTTGCGGGGGCCATTTTCCCAAAATAAAGTCTTTTGGGTACCACATCACTCCGATTTATCCATTCTTTGCCTTTCCCATTTCACAAAATGGTTCTGGTTTAGTAGGGGGGTTTTTGGTTGTAGCATTTTTTTTCCCCCTCATCACAGCTCTGTGCATCTGGGAAATTTTTAGGTTTTTGATTTGGAATGCAAGTTTTCCCTTCGGCCCTAGGAGCCCTTTTGTACAACACCCAGCCATTGAATGTGTATTTTTCTTTCTGTCTTTTTTGTCTGTTCTTTTTGATCAAATTGTCAATTGCGGCATCCCCCGGGGTCCCCTTTAAAATTTTCAGGATCAAAAGACAGAAAAGTCCCCCCCGTGGATATGAATGTCCCGACTTGGTTTTAAAAGCTGGGCCAAAGCAATTTGGGATGAGGAATCTACGCACTTCATCATAAGGTATGCTGTGTCCCAAGAGAGGACAGGGCATCTATCATTTTTTCGACTACCATGTTTGTGGGGCAGCTTGGGCACCCAAACCCAAAAGTTATTGGGGTATGGATTTTAAACTAGAGAAAACTGTTTTTTGACTTGCAAGAAACCCCATTTTAATGTTTTTCCCCTGTGAAATCTCAAAATTCATAGCTTTTAGCGCTGTAAAGTCTTTTTTTTTAAGTACCCCCATGCAAAAGAAAACATATAAAGGATTCGGAAAAAGTCCCCTTTCACTTTTTTTTTTCTCCATATTCCCACTAGAACTAAAGATTTAATTTAAATGTAATGGGCACCGATACATTTTCCTGATGATACCAGCTGCCTTTTGGGAAGCCCAAAAGCTCCCCCTTTTTGAAATTTACATCCTCAAGGATTTTGAGTTTTACATTCAACCCAATTTTTATTTCATCCTTGTAGCCCCCACAACGTTTTTCAAGGGCCCCGGGAAATGTGATATCCCCTGAGCATACAAGATCGACTTTCCAGGCTGAACGATGAAAAAGAAATCCGGGCCCCCGAAATGCTTCCCGTAAATTTCCCCTTCATTTCCCTGTAGTACAAGACTCGTTTTTTTTTGAGTTGCCTCTGCTGATATGCGACCAATCGTTTTTATTCAGGAAAAGACAAGGTTTTTTGATAGAGAGGTTTTGGACAGACATCTCTTCCATCTCCTTACAAAAAACTTTTTAAGGCACACGCATTGGGCCAATTTTCACCTTTGCCCCCGCCCTAGCAGGGTTTTAAAATTGGTAACGAGATGTAAAGGAATAGCAAGAGCGATGATTTTTGCATTTCCCTTGCAAACAAATCAGTGTTTTTCACATTCGCATTTGAAAAAAAAAAAAACCCCTTTTATAGTCCTTTTTTTTCTCTGAATGGCTGCATCAACCACCTTTTCCGTGTGGTGGACCCCCCCCGTTGAGATTTCGACAGTTTTTTTTCCCCTTTCCGCTATTTTGATTTCCCCCATATGAAACACCTGATCGAAAGCAAATTGCGACGTTTCATATCGCCAGAGACGAGACAGTCCAAAGGGGGCCCCCCTCCCCGTTGCCCCCCTCGGCGCGGGCAGCACTGTACAGTGTTTCTTTGGGGTATCTGGATTTCCCCCTTGTTCCCTATAATTTGGCCCCTGCACTTTTTGGGGGAATTTTTATAAAAGTCAGGGAGGTCCCAAAGTCGAAACATTTAGGTTTTTTCCCCCTGGGGATCCTTTCCCAAAGCAAATCTCCCAAAAAGAAACACTAATAAAGGTAAAAAAAAAGGTTTTTTGGGTTTCCCGGACCCTCAAATTTAAAAAAGAAAAAAAAGACGTGGTTTTTTTAAGCTAAAAAGCTATAGCCCAAAAAAACCAAAAAACAACCGCATCTATATTCCCCCCAAAATGTACTACCATTCTGTAGAAAAGCATTTTAAAAAAAAAATAGCACACAAAATAACATAAAAGCAAAATTAAATTTAAAATAAAACATGCATAACAAACAAAAAGGGCCCTTGTCCCGTAGGGGGCCCCGCGTGATCCCAAAAAAGGGGGAGTGTAGAGGTCCCCCAAAATTGGGGGGGCACACCTGGGTAATTAACCCCCCAAAGGGTCAGGGCCCCGCCATTTTGCCCTTTAAATTTCCCTTCAGGGCACCCTTTTCTAGGGGTTTACTTTCCCCGCGGGCCCAAAAGGGTTTGGGGCCCACACCTGCTATTTTCCACTAAAAATCAGACCGCGCCATATGCTTAATTACCCTTCAAAGGGCCGGGTTGCTAGGGGTGCCACTGGGTCAAACCCCAAAACCCCTTTGTCCGCCCCGGGAGTGTAGGGCGAGTATTTTGAACTTAATAATTTTTTCTCACCCCCTTTTTAATGTCCCCAGCATTGGGTTTTTTGATCTCGTATTTGGAAAAAAAAGCCCCCAATTTACACATCTTTTATCCGAATGCTCGTAAACGGGACCCCCCTGTATCTCCTTTTTTGGGTGTCGTTTTTTTACTGGAAAAAACCCATCATAGACACCATCTTTAAAGAAATTCGGCAAACTTTCAGAAAGGATTTCAATCCTTCGACTCCAGGGTTCTGGGCAACCCGGGTTTTCAGCTTTTTTTTTGGATAATTTTTTCCTCGCTGCCCCAAGATTTTTCTACTTATTCCCCATCCCTATTTCCCGTCCCTCTTCCCAAAAAGAGTTAATTTACTTTACTCTTTTTTCCCTTTCCCCCTGGGAACTCTGGAACTCTCTTCCTGTTTCTATTTTTCCCCCTTTTTCCCATGACTTAAATCCTTTTTAAAAGAAGGTAAAAAGACACCTCCAGAACTAAAATTGGGTCACCCCTCCTTTTTTTTTCTTATTATCTTCGTCCTTTTTTTATAGGGAATGGCCCAAATAAACGGGCCCCTTTGGGGGTTTCCCATTTTTGTTGTGCCCTTGGCCCGTCCCCTTTTTATTTATAAAAAAAAAAAAAAAAAAAAAAAAATACAGTGGGACCTTCCTTTTTCGAGTGCCCCAACTTAAAGAATTTTTTTCCCATTACGAGCAGTCGCTCGTCAATTTTTTTGCCCTTTTAATTCGAGCCGAAAACCGAGTTTTCGAGCGATTTTTTTTTTTTTTTTTTTTTTTTTTTTTTTTTTTTTTTTTTTTTTTTTTTTTTTTTTTTTTTTTTTTTTTTTTTTTTTTTTTTTTTTTTTTACGAGCGAGCTCCAGATACGCCGCCGCTAGTTGGCGCAGCGAACGCCACAACATCCGCCCAGCATCCCGCGTCTCACTCATTCACTTCACGTGGTTACCTTGCCGTGGAAGCATCTCTTGTGTTGTGCTATGCAAATGGCGGAGGGTGAGTGCAGTACGTTTAGCGGCAGTTCCACCCACAGCTATTTCCAACAGCTGATACACATAGTATAAACACTGGCGAATGCAAATGGTGGAGGGTGAGTGCAGTACGTTTAGCTGCAGTTCCACCCACAGCTGTTTCCAACAGCTGATACACAGTGTAAACACTGGCGAATGCAAAATGGCGGAGGGTGAGTGCAGTACATTTAAGAACATAAGAACATAAGAAAATAAGGAAGCTACAAGAGGCAGCGAGGCCTACACGTGGTAGTTCCTGTCACCTAACACTACTTACATCCACCTTTCATCCCCATCCATGAACCATCCAGCTCCTCTTCAAAGCTCCCTAATGACTCCGCACTAACTACCTGTCTACTGAGACCATTCCATTCGTTCACCACCCTATTTGTGAACCAGTTTTTCCCTATTTCCTTTCTAAATCTACGCTTTTCCAGCTTGAAGCCGTTACTTCTTGTTCTACCCTGGTTAAAAGCCGTAAGAACTTTTCCTACCTCTCCTTTATTAAATCCCTTTATCCACTTAAAAACTTCTATCAGATCGCCCCTTACTCTGCGTCTCTCGAGTGAGTGTAATTTTAATAACTTCAATCTCCTCTCATAACTAAAGTTACGCATCCCTTGTATCATTTTGGTCATCCTTCTCTGCACTGTTTTAACAACACTATATCCATCCTGTAATATGGAGACCAAACTGAACCGCATAGTCTAGGTGAGGCCTGACTAGAGCCAGATAAGCTTTAGAATAACTTCCGCACTTCTACTTTTAACACTTCTGGTAATGAAGCCTAATACTCTATTAGCTCTATTTCTGGCCTCAATACATTGTTTCCTAGGTCGAGGTCTGGGCTCACCCTCACTCCAAGATCTTTTTTCACCTTCTGATCTTTTCAGCGATACATTGCTTATGGTGTATCTATTACCAGGGTTTTTTCTACCAACATTCATAACGCTGCATTATCAATATTAAATTCCATCTGCCATCTGACTGCCCACTCGTTAAGTTTATCTAAGTCTCCCTGCAATATGTTTACATCAGACTGTGATCCAATAATCCTACCTAACTTAGTATCATCAGCAAACTTGCTGATATCACTGCTAATCCCACTATCCAAGTCGTTGATGTAAATCAAAAATAGTAATGGACCCAAAACGACCCTTGTGGAACTCCACTTGTCACCAGTCCCCATTCAGATTTAGAACCATTAATTGTACCCTTTGTTGCCTATTACTTAGCCAAGCTCTGATCCAATGAAGAAACCTTCCCATCTATACCATGAGCCCTAACCTTATTTAAGTCGCTCGTGTGGTACTTTGTCAAATGCCTTACTAAAGTCCAGATATATTATATCATAATCCTTATCATTATCTGCCGTCCTCATAAACTTTCCTATAAAAACTCAATAAATTGGTGAGACATTGACCTACCTTGGTGAATCCATGTTGTGAATCATTGATCAAACTATGTTTATCTAAGTGCTCTCTAATGTTTTTTGCAATAATAGATTCCAATAATTTACCCACCACTGATGTTAGACTTACGGGTCGATAATTTGACTTTAGTCCTCTGTCTCCCTTCTTAAATATGGTACAACATTTCCTTTCCTCCACAATAATGGCACATCGCCTATCTCAACGATTTCCTAAAATGTGCACTAACGACTCCTACAACCTCCTTGCATTCCTTTAATACCCTGGGATACACTTCATCTGGTCCTGGCGATTTAAATTTTTTAATTTTATCTATACCCTCTTCCACCATTTCCCTAGTTATCACAATATCTTTGAGTTTCTCCTCATCGCTTCCTTTGAACATCTGTTCACTATCAGGTATCGTCTGTGTATCCTCCTCCGTAAAAACACTTAAGAAATAATCATTTAGACTCTTACACATATCCTCATCCGTATTAAGACCTCCCCCTGTTCTGACCTTAACGGCGCAACTAATTCCCTTGTCTTTGTTTTATATACCTGATAGAACCCTTTTGGGTCCCTTTTCGCCTGTTCTGCTACTTTAATCTCATAATTGTTCTTAGCAACTCTAGTTAATTTCTTCACTGTCCTCGCCATCACGTTATACTGTTCTTTGTTTACCATCCTGCCTTGAACCTTAAATAAATGTTTCTTTTTACTCCAATGTTGTCTTTTATAATTGGTGGTCATCCATTTTGGATCACTCTTTCTGGACCTTATTTCCCTATAAGGAATATTTCTTTTCTGTCCGTCAATTATATTCCTTACAAATGAGGTATAATCCTCATCAGCCCCGACCTCACTTCCATTTCTAATCTCTCTATTACCTCTCCTCAGCCCTGACCTCACTTCCCTGTCTAACCGCTCTAATTACCTCCTCAGCCTTGAACTCACTACCATACCTAACCGCGCCAATTACCTCCAGGTGCCTTCCTAATCCTTCATAATTGGCCTTTCCAGCTGTCATCCCCCTGTCATTATTCAGGGAAATTTTTTCCCCCTCCATCCCACACCTCTTATTAATAATCTCCAGGTGTCTTCTTAATCCTGCATATTGGCCTTTCTGAAATTAGCATTCGATGCTTATTGCCACTTAATTTTCCAACTTCACATTTTAAGCTAAATCTGATCTCATAATGGTCGCTATTATCTAAATTCCCCCCGACCTCCACATTTGTAACTAAATCGTCTCTATTTGTCAGCAATAGATCTAGAATATTATCTCCTCTAGTAAGCTCCTTGATTGCTTGACTTAGGAAGTTATTCTGGATTATATTTAACAATTCATCTGCCGATGAATGTCACCTATGATTAAATCCCAGTCTATATTCCTAAGATTAAATCTCCCACCACGCATAGTCGATTATATCTGCAGGCCTTGTTTATTTCTTCCCATATAGGAGCTGAATCCTCTTTACATAAGTTTGGAGGCCTATACACTACACCCAAAACCATTTTCTCAGTTCCCTCCGTAACCTCTATCCATATAGACTCTATGCTGTTTAGCGGCAGTTTCACCCACAGCTGTTTTCCAACAGCTGATGGAAACAGCTGATACACAGTGTAAAAACTGGCGAATGCAAATGGCGGAAGGTGAGTGCAGTCCAGTCATATAGGTACATACAGTCAAAAAATTGGGGTGGTTTTTTTGGGGGCTGGAATGGATTAATGGTATTTCAATTAATTTTAATGGGGAAAATTGATTTGATATACGTAGCAAATTGAGTTACGAGCTCGATCAATGAACGAATTAAACTCGTAAGTCAGATACCACTGTATTGAAAAAATGTTCGGTTTCCGGAGCTTTACGGTTTTCAGAATTTCGGATAAAAGATTGTGAACCTGTATAAGTAAATAGTTTTTATGAATTCGCCATGGTGGATAATTTTCAAGACTGTAAAAAGCTTGTGATACGTGTGATAGCCTGGCGGTAAATTAACACTAGCACACGATAGATGGCAGGTGGCGTTGTTTGACGCCAATCTGCCGAGGCGGAAGTTGTCGCGGAACGGCTCCCGCCGGTCTTGGTGGCAGACTCATATAGAATCTTAGATTGTATACGTGTGACAGCCTTTTGGTAAATGATACATCAACACTAGCAGACAATAGGTGGTGCTGTTGGGGCCAATCTGCCGAGGTGGAAGTTGCCGCGAAACGGCTCCCGCCAATCATGGCAGGAGTCTCATTCCAACATTCGTCTTGGAAGACGCATGAGTATTTTTCAGGGTATTTTTAGGAAAAATAGTGCGTCCTTATAGGCCGTAAAATATGGTATATATAATATATATACAGTCGACCCTCGATTTAATGGACTAAAAGGGGGAGAAGTGGTCCGTTAAAGCCGATTGTCCGTTACTGCGAGGGTATTTTTCCAAGGGTGTGGAAATATAGGAAAAACACAGAAAAATTGTTAAATAAATAAGAAATAATCACAAACACAACCAGACTGTGTAGCTATGTTGGGAGGTAAACAGTGACTGGCGCTAAATACTGGATTTGGCACGCTTGCCCATGACTGCTCGGGACTGGTATTAGGAGAGGTAGTAAGTCTCCAGGCTCGCTCATTACTGCTTGGTATGCAATGAAATATCATCATTCTAGGTGAATGACAGACAGAAACATGATTCCACCTTCTTAATACGTTCTAATTTTTCTGCAATACATAGATTCACACGCTTTCTTCACCACTTCCCTTCTCTTTCGATGCCATAATGACTTCACTGCACTGAACAAGTCTAAATAAGCATAAAAAACACCGAAAAACAGGTGAACACAACTTAAACTGAGCTTGTAAACATGCGCTCCGACTGTCATAAACATGTACTATGTGCTCCGACTGGCGGACAATTAAAGGTGCCATCACACTACAGAACTTTTTCCATCGATGTCAGAGGACAAGTCTGACGAGTTCCGATGAGCCAACCATGAACGAATCCATGCACGTTTTTAGCTAGTTATGCTTGTCTACGATTGACAATATACATAAGTAAGCGTATAGCAGTGATAGCCTGCCTGGGTTCGGAGCCATGTTTGTTTACCATCGACGAAAACAGTGCAGGTGAACAGCTGTGGTGTGTGACGGTTTGCAGTCTCCCGGGGTGGAAGCTTCGGCTAACACTAGAGGAGAGGAGAGCAGGAGGAGGAGAGGAGGAGGAGAGGAGAGGAGAGGACCTACGAAGCGAAACTTAAGAGAAAGAGGTCACAAGAAGAAGTCAAGAAATTGTAATACGTACTAATATTCACTATTTTAACCCAAATACACACCTTCTACAACTAAATCACTAGCAACACAGGCTCCTACCTTATATATCTTTATATATAATACATTAAAACTCCTTAAAACCCAACCATTCCAAATAAAATTAAAAAATTATGTAGAGTTGACGATTCGGGCAGGGATAAACGGTCTGATATGCCATTCTTGCCCGCAAATTTGTCTTGCGAATCAATCAATCAATCATCATTGGGGACATACGCCGGGGGCGCGTCGCCTCGCCCACCTACGACGCCACTCCTGGGGGTCACCACGTGTGAGTTCCCATACAGGCTCCTTTCCCATACCAAGCAGCTCTCGACAAGAAACATCAACTTGCCCCAGCCACGAGCCTTGTGGGCGCCCCCTTGGCCTCCTCCACGCCGGATTGTCTCTTACAGATACAACCCGATGGGAAGGATCGGTTTCAGGGTAGCGTGCCACATGCCATATAGCCGAAGTTGGCGCTGACGGACTATGCAGGTAATAGGCCTCGATTCAGTCTCACGGTGCAATCGCTGATTTGACACGTAATCATCCCAGCGATACCCCATGATTCTGCGAAGACACTTATTACCAAAGGCATTGATTAGTCTCTTCAAGTCACTATTTAGTGTCCATGTCTCACAACCATAGAGTAAGACAGGGATCACAAGCGACTTGAAGATCCGGATCTTTGTCCTCCTGCACAGGTACCGACAACGCCAAATACTCCCGCTGAGCGAGTCCATAACACCGTGGGTTATGCCAATACGCCGTAAGACTTCTTGACGTGACCCGCCGTCATTATGGACTGCGCTACCAAGGTATGTAAAACTTTCCAAGATCTCAATGTCCTCGCCACACGCATGAACAGGACTGCTTCATCTAGTAAGTCTCCAAAACCTGGACCTTGTCTTGAGCCAGGAGACCTCAAGTCCCAAAGGCTTTGCCTCCTCGTGCAGCGCCTCGAGAGCCATCACCAGGACCTCCAGCGACTCAGCAAGATTACTGCATCATCGGCAAAAACAAGATCAGTGATCTTGGTGTTGCCGACGGATGCTCCACAATCACTTTGATCTACAACCTTGTCCAATACCCAGTCCATACAAGCGTTGTAAAGTGATGGGGCAAGGACGCACCCTTGCCTCACTCCTGTATTCACAGGAAAGAAGCTGGATACACCTGCCCCACACTTCACAGCACTCTCACTCCCAGAATACAGACCAGTTATCAAACCAATAGTCCTTGCAGGAATCCCTCGAAGTCGCAGAAGATCCCAGAGTGACTCACGATGCACTGAGTCAAACGCCTTCTTGAGATCAACATAGGCT
Source organism: Chionoecetes opilio (assembly GCA_016584305.1). NCBI lineage: Eukaryota > Metazoa > Arthropoda > Malacostraca > Decapoda > Majidae > Chionoecetes > Chionoecetes opilio. Next base: position 125,031 of record JACEEZ010020946.1, read on the forward strand.
GCAAGCATCCCCTGTCGAAACTCACGTCGGCGTTCCACCAGGACACGAAGCGCTAGGATACGGTCCGTTGTTGACTTACCAGGCGTGAACCCAGACTGCTGAGGTCTCTGATGCTTCACCAGATGAACTGCGAATTCGTGTCAGCAATAGATGGGCAAGCACCTTGCCTGGTACGCTGAGCAGTGTAATACCGCGGTAATTGTCGCAGTCCTGACGGTCCCCTTTCCCTTTCCAGATAGGGACGACCAGCCCCCTTTTCCAGTCAGGAGGAATGGTACCTGATTGCCACACGGCAGTCAGGACAGCATGCAACCCGCGGATCATGGCCTCATCCCCAGCTTTGAGGAGCTCCGCACTGATATTACAAACACCAGCTGCCTTTCCACCCCTCAACTTTGCTACAGCCTCTCTGATTTCGTCAAGAGAGGGTGCGGTTTCGTCAATGGGAGGATCGGCATCCAATGCCTGTAACCCAGTGGTGTGAAGCTGCTCATTGGAGGGTCCACCGTGAACAACTGCCCAAAGTACTCAGCCCAACGAGCCATCTGCCCATCCATGTCCGACATGAGGCGCCCATCTGCTGTTCGAATAGCACTCGCCCGAGAAGGAGACTTGGAACAGAGCTTTTTCAGGGCTCGGTAGGCGGGTTGGAGGTCATTAGCGTTCAAATGACCCTCGACATCCTCAGCGAGACTCTTGACATACCTCTCCTTGTCTCTCCTCAGGAGGTTCTAGTCCGGCGTGACAGAGCCCTGTGCTGGTCCCGGTTCCCAGCCAGCCTGGCAGCGCGACTCTCCTTGATTTTCTCCAGCGTCTCCGTCGAGACAAAACCACGCCTTGACCTCGGCGCTCCCCAATACACTCCTTGGCAGCCTGTAGAGTTTCACGTTTGAAGGTATCCCACAGTTCTACAGGATCCCCGAGAGCACCGAGCACATCAAACCGATTTGAGACTGCCACCGCATACTCATGAGCACATGTAAAGTCCTTCAGTTTCTCAAGATGAAACACAGTATGGTTACCTCTTGAGATTCTTCTGGACTTGACATGAAGCTTAAGTGTAGCAACAACAAGTCTGTGATCTGTTCCAAAGAACTCAGCACTCCAGTATACCCTGCAGTTCTGGAGGATCCTCCAACGAGTACTAACGAGGATGTGGTCGATCTCCTTAGCTACCCTTCCGGCATTACTATACCATGTCCAGCGGTGCAGCTCTGGTCTCTGATACCAAGAACCTGCAATTCTCAACCTTCTGGACCTTGCAAAGTTCAGAAGCAGAGAACTGTTGGTGTTTCTGGTACCAGAGCCATGGGGACCAACACACAACTCGTAGCCATCTCTCACAGTGCCAGTAGTAGCATTGAAGTCACCCAAGACAATGAGTGTCTCGCGAATGGAGTCCATTAAATCCGTCCGAAGTCTGTTAAATTGAGGTCCTTTAAATCGAGGGTCGACTGTATATACAATCAGTATTCTAACATCACAATTAAGTAACTAATCATATTTCGAAGAAACCAAGAGACTTGTGGAAGCATCAAAATATTGCCTACGGTCGCCAGCCAAAAGGAATCATCTGTTTAGTTTACATATTTTACTTTCTCAATTTGGCTCATTTCAAAGTTATTTGTGTTTTTTTTTAAAGTAAGTGATATTTATGCAGAATATTGATTCTAACATACACTCATTCTCCTGAGTAATCATCTAGCGCGAGACTCAAGTAGCAGGCTTGGTACTCGAGTCCCGCTAGCCCTGACGGATCCGTGGTAATCGAGTCCCGTAATCGAATCTCGCCCAGCCCTACTGGCCAGCAACTTTAATCTCATAATTGTTCTTTGCTGCTCTTGTTAATCTTTTCACTGTCCTGGCCATCACGATATACTGTTCTCTGCTCACCTCTCCTGCCTTGACCCTTAACCCGTCGGTGCTGCCTAATTTTGGCCGTTGACACACGCCAGTGCCAGCCAATTTTCAATTTCTTTTTTTTATTTTATTTGTGGTCTATTGGTTAAATTAAACAATATAATGACAAACAAACCCTTAACAAATTTATTTTTCATGTCAAAATTCGCTATGAAAATGTTTGCTACGTTTAGGTTTTTTATCCATAGAGTTTATTGTTTGAGTGTGATGCATGACTACATTAAATTTTCAACCCTTGAAGTATACAGACTGCAAATACATTTTCATAATCTAATAATAATTTTCAATTAGTGTAATATTAGTGAGGGCATGTCGGCATCAGCGGGGAAGGGAGAGGAAGGGGTAGACCCTTGGGTGATAAGAGGCCCAGCACCACTCACTCTCGTTCGCTTGTTCTAAGGTGGCTTTCCTGGTAATGATTTTCGTTGCATGGTCACTGGACTGGCCAACCATGTGGGCACCGATGATGTCTGGGGTTCGTTCACATCCTCTTCATCATCGCCTTGAAGGTGGATGCGACGCATAGGGGTCGACCACTTCCTTCCGGTAAACATCGTACACCATCTTGCGTGGCGAGGGTACCTCACTCTCCTCACCACTCGACGACGGTTTTGATGATTGCACATAGTCCCAATCATCAAAAGAGTAGTCAAAAGAGTCGTCAGAATCAAAGTCACTTAGGTTCTTCCTAAAAACTTCTTCAACCAACTCAGTCTGTCAAAATTCGCTTTCTGGGACGAGACATAATAGCGCTCGTGGTGACAAAACATACTGAAACACCATCAATCTCTTATCCATATAGTCATCTGCGCACACCTTAGGATTCGTTTTACACCAAACAATTTGAGTCGAGTCGAGCCCAATTTGAATCACAACCAGTCTTCACTCGTTATGACAATTACTCTCCTTGACTCGACTCAACGTGATTCGACTCGACCCGCTTGGTGTAAGAGCAGCCTTATCCACATGCTATAATGTTGCCACATCGCTCAAAGGGTGCATGTGTAACCCTATGTGGAAATGGAAAATAATAAGTGATTAGTTTTGCCGAAATAAATTTTTAATTATGCCGACGTAAATCTACGTCGCTGGCACTGGGGGTGACACGCCCTGCCGACGTAGATCTACGTCGCTAGCACCCAACGGGTTAAGTATGTTTCTTTTTATTCCAATATTGTGTTTTAAATTCGCAGTCATCCATTAGGGGTCAATTTTCCTTGATCTTATCGCCCTATAAGGAATATTCTTTTTCTGACCTGCAATTAAATTCCTTACAAATAATGTATAATCCTCATCAGCACCGACCTCATTGACACCACTCTCCGCCCTGACCTCCAACCCCACCTTCCCCTCCATCCTACACCCCCAGTTAATCCCCTACAGGCGTTTTCTTAATCCTGCATAATTAGCCTTTCTGTAGTCAGGTAGTCTATGTTATTAACACTTCTATTTCCTACTCCCCATTTTCAGCAAAACCTGATTTCACAATGATCACTATTACCTAACTGACCTCCAACTTCCACCTCTATAAACTAAATCTTCCCTGTTTGTTAGTAATAAATGGCCTTACCCCCAGCTTTGAGGAGCTCTGCACTGATATTACAAACACTAGCTGCCTTTTCACCCCTCAACTTTGCTACAGCCTCTCTGACTTCGTCACGAGAAGGTGCAGTTTTGTCAATGGGAGGATCGGCATCCACTGCCTGTAATCCCCTGTTTGGGGAGGCGGTAGCGGAGTGGTTAGCGTCTCCGACTGGCGTTCTCGGTGACCCGAGTTCGATCCCCGAAGAAAACCAAAACCTTTCTGCACCGTCGAGTGGCCTAAGAACACCCACATGCCCTGCCCATCAACTCTACCTTCGATTGCGAGTGCATCGGAGGACACGGGGGCGGCAGCCTCTAATCACAGGCGTCACTATAAGAACCTGCCTGCGCCACCACGGCGAGGACCAACCATCACAGCCCTCAAGTGAACCTCCAGAGTCTACCATCCGAGCCTAGGTCACCACTGCCTACAGGCGCTATAGGAACAAACAAAAACAAAAAAAAAAAAAAAAAAAAAAAAAAAAAAAAAAAAAATCCACTGATGCGAAGCTGTCCAATTGGAGGGTCCACTGTGAACAACTGCCCAAAGTACTCAGCCCAACGAGCAATCAGCCCACCCATGTCCGACATGAGGCACCCATCTGCTGCTCGGATAGCACTCGCCCGAGATGGAGACTTGGAACGGAGCTTCTTCAGGGTTCGGTAGGCGGGTCGGAGGTCATTAGCATTCAAATGGCCCTCGACATCATCAGCGAGACTCCTGACATACCTCTCCTTGTCTCTCCCCGGGAGGGTTCTAGTCCTGCGTGACAGAGCCCTGTATTGGTTCTGGTTCCCAGCAAGCCTGGCATCTCGACTCTCCTCGATATTCTCCAGCGTCTTCATCGAGACAAAACCACGCCTTGACCTCGGGCGCTCCCCAATACACTCCTTGGCACTCTGGAGAGTTTCACGTTTGAAGGTATCCCACAGTTCTACAGGGTCCCCGAGGGCACCGAGCACATTAAACTGATTTGAGAATGCCACTGCATACTCATGGGCACATGTCAAGTCCTTCAGCTTCTCAAGATGAAACACAGTATCGTTACCTCTTGAGATTCTTCTGGACTTGAGATGAAGCTTAAGTGTAGCAACAACAAGTCTGTGATCAGTTGCAAAAAACTCAGCACCCAGGTAAACCCTGCAGTTCTGGAGGATCTTCCAACGAGTACTAACGAGGATGTGGTCGATCTCCTTAGCTACCCCTCCGGCATTACCATACCATGTCCAGCGATGCAGCTCTGGTCTCTGATACGAAGAACCTGCAATTCTCAACCTTCTGAACCTCGCAAAATTCAGGAGAGAACTGTTAATGTTCCTGGTATCGAAGCCATGGGGACCAACACATAAATCATAGCCATCTCTCACAGTGCCAGTAGTAGCATTGAAGTTGCCCAGGACAATGAGTGTGACCCAAGGAGGACACTGGTCTAATACAGAGTCAAGTATTTCCCGGATATAGGAGCTATATTTTTTAGATAAGATAGCTTCACCTACTTCCTGGTACACAAAAAAACAGGTTATAATCTAATAACTCAAAAAAAAATTGTATGTGAGCAGTAATGTAGACGATATAAGCTGAGTAAACTGTTTACGCAAGGCGCTGTCGCCAGCTCAGCTAAGATCTTCACGGTATCACAAGTTCTTCTATGCAACGATAAACATTCCATAACGGACACATCAGACTTTTTTTTAAGTCTTGATTAATAATTTTGGAGGTGATTTACATCAAATAGCATATGAACAAAAACTCAGTATTGTTTGAATACTTTTTTGCTTATTGTAAGACATCCATCGCATGGGGTGTGCCATGCGATATTCATCATCATTCCGCATCGTTCCAATAATGTATGCAAATACTACGGACCAGCAATACCAGTTTATCATCATCATTTGCACAGAAATAACTAGGAATATGGGGGTAGTGCCTAACCCCCTACTATCACCTCTTTTCTTCTGCCCTGAGCTAGATCATTTTTGTTCTCAGCACTTGGTGCTCATGTAATGGTTTGGCATCATAGGTTGTATCAAAGTACTTAACAGTAGAATCTTAACTTTAAAAGGGGGTCAGCAGCAGGTGTATGCATAAATTTGCTAACAATTTGTTAATTAATTCTTGCATTTCCCTATTGGTATAATCCTATCATCAAATTTCTTTATGAAAAAAAAGTAAAAGCATTTCTGAAACTACAAGGCATGATGAATCTTTTGGTCTGCAGACTCCTCAGCCCCAACATCGCTGAGGGACACATGAAGGCTGCCGCACACCAGAAGCTATGCAAGCTACACTACGTATGTGTGCTGCGTGTCTTTGAATTACTGCAGCGGGTATCCAGTTAGGTACTGCTCACCAGAAGCTATGATACGTAGGCTACGCGCTATGTGACGAGGCCACATATCTTTACGTAGATTACCTGGTGACAAATTTTTTCTGGCACGGCTTTGGTTGCACTTGCTCAGTAGGGCCGTTTCTTCTCAATCTGATGATTGATGTGGCAGGTATGAGGGTCGCGTCATTTTTCAAGGCTATCACACACTGTCTCTCTCTCCCTTGATTACTAATGAAGATGAGAAAGGAAATGGGCCCGTTTTTTTTCAAATTTTCCGAAGGACAAAATCCATCGAATTCAGT
>JACEEZ010020947.1:0-2500 GCA_016584305.1 Chionoecetes opilio
GCGATTCTTTGTGTTTTGTGTTTGACCATTGGGCTGTGACAACACTTTTACTAGACGCCGCTACGTGTGTCATTCGGGCTCAAACACTCCCCACAAGCCCACACACTCATGCGGCGTGCTGTAAATGGGAAAATACTGGCCAATATACAAGTGCTGACCTACTAAACCACTCAGTACAGACCGTTTAAAGAGTAATTCCCATGCGTTTTGAGAAAAAGTTTGAGAAATGGGGTTTTTTAAGCGTTTTGAGAGTGAGAATAGCGGCGATATCATGACACATTATAAGGGAGGGAGCGAATACAGGGAATGAGAGAGGGGAGTAAGAATTAGAGAATGAGATAAGAGGCAGAGAGTCTGAGAGGAAAGGAAAGTAGTAGAAGTCAGGACGAAAGGTTAGAGAATGAGAATAATGATAAATATGAAAGCAGAGGGTGAAGTGAGAGGCCTAAGGATAGCAGGATAAGAGATAAGAGATTGGATGACGTATTTAGTCTTGTGGTGGGATGTTTCTCTTCATTTCAACCTCGTCAGTGGAAAAAAATTGCAATACGTTGAAGATGACGGAATAAAAAGTATGTGTCATATGGGAGTTGGTGCATTTTATTTCGTTTTCGTTTCCGCACTATTTGGTGTGAAAAACTTGCACATTTATCAAGGTGACACACACACACAGACAAACAAACACACACACACACACACACACACACACACACACACACACACACACACACATACACGGACGGACACACACACACATACACGGACGGACACACACACACACACACACACTCCCGCCATCACGGTTCCGGAAATTTTTTTATTTACCAAAATAAAATTCACGCCCTCTCAACAAATAACGTGATTGCTCTTTCCCCGAAGCCTGCGCGCGCACGCACGTACACGCACACGCACAGTCGCTCGCACGCACACACACACACGCACACACACACACACACATACATACATACACACGTGCCACAAAAAGTCAACAAAAACACTCGCCACAATCACACCACGAGAGAAGAGAGAGAGGGGAGAGAGAGAGAGAGAGAGGAGAGAGAGGGGAGAGAGAGGAGAGACGAGAGATGAGAGAGAGAGAGAGAGAGAGAGAGAGAGAGCGAGAAGGAGAGAGAGAGAGGAGAGAGAGAGAGAGAGAGAGAGAGAGAGAGAGGAGAGGGAAGAGAGAGAGAGAGAGAGAGAGAGAGTAAAAATATACCAGTAGTACTGAACATGACCACTGATCTTTCCTCCTCCTCCTCCTCCTCCTCCTCCATCCATCCATCCATCCATCCATCCATCCATCCATCCATCCATCCATCCATCCTTCCTTCCTCCTCGTTCTCCAACCCCTTCGTTCATCTCCACGCATCCCTTTTTCCTCAGCACCCTCCCTTTACCCTCCTAAAACTCTTCTTCCCTCACGCCCTTTTCACTCCATCACCTCCTCCTTCCCTTTTCACCCCCCCCTTCCCTTTACAACCCTCCTCCTTCTCTTTTCACACACACACACACACACCTTTCCATCAATTTTCTTTTACTCCATCTACATTTACTCCCTTCCCGCACCTTCTACTTTATGCATGTATCCTCCCTCGCTACCTTTCTTCCTCCTTCTTAACCTTCCTCTCCCCCCTCCTCTTCCCTAACACACCGAAGAACGTATTTATTATTACACGAAGGAAGACTACTGCGTGCTAGCTGTGTAAGGGTGGAGGAGGAGGAGGAGGAGGAGGAGGAGGAGGAGGAGGAGGAGGAGGAAGAGGAGGAGGAGGAGGAGGAGGAGGAAGAGAGGAAGAGGAAGAGGAAGAGGAGGAGGGGGAGGAGGAGGAGGAGGGGGAAAGGGAGAGGAGGAGGAGGAGGAGGAGGAGGAGGAGGAGGAGGAGGAGGAGGAGGAGGAGGATGGTTAAATATAGAATCTAAGAAAAGGTTAGAAAAAAAACAATACTGCCTAATGCCACTGCCACCACCACTACCACTGCGACTACCACTACTACCACTGCCACCCACCACTACCACTGCGACTACCACTACTACCATTGCCACCCACTATCACCCATTAACATCCTACTTCCACCAGCAACACCATAAATATCTTAACACCACTACCATTAATATCCTAACACCACTATCAATTAACATCCTAACCAACTACCACCTTCCTAACTCCTTGACCAACTCCTATTTCATACAGCAATGACCACCATATTTATCAACATCCTACCACCATCATCACCACCATTAATATCCTAACACCACCACCACCACCACCATTAATATCCTAACACCACCAACACCGCCACCATTAAAATTCTAACACCACCCAACACCACCACCATTAAAATTCTAACACCACCACCACAGCATCGCAGAGAATGCCATCCAGAGAAGCTTAAAATTTTATATTCACAAATGCCAAATCGATTGTAGAACGGGGTCACACCACCACCACCACCAGGACTAGAAGGTTAAGTTAACATGATCGATAAGACCCACATTCCAG
>JACEEZ010020947.1:15000-37780 GCA_016584305.1 Chionoecetes opilio
TATACACCGGTGTTTGGAGGACTGTTGTTGCTGCGACTCACTATTCCGGCACAGCTCCCTCCAAGATTCAAACCAAATTATCCTTCCGGAAGCACTGGAGGACATTATTACCCCGTTGGATACGACAGAGCCTGCCATCCACCGGTGTTTGGAGGACTGTTCTTGCTGCGACTCACTATTCCAGCACAGTTCTCTCCAGGACTCAAACCTCATAATCCTTCCGGAATCACCGGAATACAACATCCACCGGTGTTTGGAAGACTGTTCTTGCTGCGACTCACTATTCCAGCACAGTTCCCTCCATGACTCAAGGCTCATAATCCTTCCTGAAGCACTGGAGGACATTATTACCCCGTTGGATACGACAGAGCCTGCCATCCACCGGTGTTTGGAAGACTGTTCTTGCTGCGACTCACTATTCCAGCACAGTTCCCTCCAAGACTCCAAGCTCATAATCCTTCCAGAATCACCGGATTACAACATCCAACGGTGTTTGGAGGACTGTTCATGCTGCGAATCACTATTCCGGCAGAGCTCCCTCCGTGATTCTAGGCTCATAATCCTTCCGGAATCACTGGATGACATAATCTAATGATGTTTGTCACCCAATGTTAACTCCCGTCCCCCAATGAGTAGATCCCCCCCATAACCCCGGAAACCACACACTCTGTTCCCCAGCAAGCATATATTCCGTCCCCAAAAAGATCTATCCCCCCCCCGTCTCCCAGAAAGATAAACCTTCCAATTCCCTTTAAAAAACAACCATCGTCCCCCAGAGTATATCCCCCATCCTCAAGAAAGTATATCCCCCGTCCCCCAGAGTATATCCCCCGTCCCCCAGAGAGTATATCCCCGTCCCCTAGAGAGTATATCCCCCCACCCCCAAAAAAAATATATCCCCATCCCCAGAGAGTATATCCCCCATCCCAAGAAAATATATCCCCGTCCCCCAAGAGTATATCCCCATCCCCAAAAAAATATATCCCCGTCCCCCCAGAGATATCCCCGTCCCCAGAAGTATATCCCCCGTCCCCCAGAGAGTATATCCCCCCGTCCCCAAGAAAATATCCCCGTCCCCCCGAGTATATCCCCATCCCCAAGAAAATATATCCCCGTCCCCCAGAGAGTATACCCCATCCCCAAGAAAATATAGCCGTCCCCACAGTATATCCCCCGTCCCCAAGAAAATATATCCCCGTCCCCCAGGAGTATATCCCCATCCCCCAAAAAAATATATCCCCGTTCCCCAGAGAGTATATCCCCCATCCCCAGAAATATAAACCCCCTCCCCAAGAGTATATCCCCGTCCCCAAGAAAAAAATATCCCCGTCCCCCAGAGAGTATATCCCCCATCCCCAAGAAAATATATCCGTTCCCAGAGAGTATATCCCCCATCCCCAAGAAAATATATCCCCGTCCCCCAGAGAGTATATCCCCCATCCCCAAGAAAATATATCCCCGGGCCCCCAGAGAGTATATCCCCATCCCCAAGAAATATATCCCCGTCCCCCAGAGAGTATATCCCCCATCCCCCAAAAAAATATATCCCCGTCCCCAGAGAGTATATCCCCCGTCCCCAAGAAAATATACCCGTCCCCCAGAGATATATCCCCCCATCCCCAAGAAAATATATCCCGTCTCCCCCAGAGAGTATATCCCCCGTCCCCCAAGAAAATAATCCCCGTCCCCAGAGAGTATATCCCCCATCCCCAAAAAATTAATCCCCGCCCCCCAGAGAGTATATCCCCCATCCCCAAGAAAATATATCCCCCTCCCCCCGAGAGTATATCCCCCATCCCCAAGAAAATATATCCCCGTCCCCCCAGAGAGTATATCCCCCCCCTCCCCCAGAGTATATCCCCATCCCCCCCGAGTATATCCCCGGTCCCCCAAAGAGTATATCCCCCTCCCCCCCGAGAGTATATCCCCGTCCCCCCGAGAGTATATCCCCGTCCTCCAGAGTATATCCCCCCATCCCCAAGAAATATATCCCCGTCCCCCAGAGAGTATATCCCCGTCCCCCAGAGTAATCCCCATCCCCAAGAAAATATGTCCCCGTCCCCCAGAGAGTATATCTCCGTCCCCCCAGAGAGTATATCCCCATCTCCAAGAAAAATATATCCCCGTCCCCCAGAAATATATCCCCCATCCCCAAGAAAAAAAAATATATCCCCGTCCCCCGGGATATCCCCCGTCCCCCAGAGAGTATATCCCCCGTCCCCCAGAGTATATCCCCAATCCCCAAGGAAAATATATCCCCGTCCCCCAGAGTATATCCCCGTCCCCAGAGAGTATAAACCCCCATCCCCAAGAAAATATATCCCCGTCCCCCAGAGAGTACATCCCCCGTCCCCCAGAGTATAATCCCCAATCCCCAAGAAAATATATCCCGTCCCCCAGAGTATATCCCCCCCGTCCCCCAGAGTATCCCCAATCCCCAAGAAAATATATCCCCCTCCCCCGAGAGTATATCCCCCGTCCCCAGAGAGTATATCCCCAATCCCCAAGAAAATATATCCCCCCTCCCCAGAGAGTATATCCCCTTCCCCGGTCCCCCAGAGTATATCCCCCTCCCCAGAAAATATTCCCCCGTCCCCCAGAGAGTATATCCCCCGTCCCCCAGAGTATATCCCCGTCCCCCAGAGAGTAATCCCCCATCCCCAAAAAATAAACCCCGTCCCCCAGAGAGTATATCCCCGGGCCCCAGAGTATATCAAGTAATCCCCGTCCCCAAAATAATATATCCCCCGTCCCCCAGAGAGTATATCCCCCCTCCCCCAGAGTATATCCCCCGTCCCCCCGAGCGCATATCCCCCGTCCCCCAGAGAATATCCCCGTCCCCCAGAAAGTAATCCCCCGTCCCTCAGAGAGTAATCCCCGTTCCCCCAAAGTAAAATCCCCGTCCCCCTGATATATTTATATCCAGATATATTGGTATATCCCCCAATTCCCAGAGTATATCCCCCGTCCCCCAGAAAGTATATCCCCGTCCCCCAGAGAGTACATCCGTTCCCCCAGAAAGTATATCCCAGTTCTCCAGAGTATATCCCCGTCCCCCAAAGAGTATATCCCCGTCCCCAGAGATATATTTATATCCAGAATATATTGGTATATCCCCAATTCCCCAGAGTATATCCCCCGTCCCCAGAAAATATATCCCCGCCCCCAGAGTATATCCCCGTTCCCCCAGAGTATATCCCCAGTTCCCAGAGTAATCCCCCGTCCCCAGAGAGTATATCCCCCGTTCTCCAGAGTATATCCCCCGCTCCCCCAGAGAGTATATCCCCAGTTCTCCAGAGTATATCCCCCGTCCCCCAGAGAGTATATCCCCGTCCCCCAAAGAGTATATCCCCGTCCCCCAGAGATATATTTATATCCAGAGATATATTGGTATATCCCCAATTCCCCAGAGTATATCCCCCCCTTTCCCCCCGAAAGTATATCCCCGTCCCCCAAAAGAGTATACCCCGTCCCCCATAAAGTATATCCCCGTTTTCCAAGTATACCCCCCGTTCCCCCAGAGTAGTACATCCCCGTCCCCCAGAGTAATCCCCGTCCCCCAGAGTATATCCCCCATCCCCAGAAATTATATCCCCCCCTCCCCCAGAGAATACTCCCCGTCCCCCAGACATATAAACCCCCATCCCCCAGGAAAGTATATCCCTGTCTCCCAGGGAGTATATCCCCCTCCCCCCGAGTATATCCCCCCTCCCCCAAAAGTATATCCCCCGTCCCCCAGATTTTACCCCCGTCCCCCAGAGTATATCCCCGTCCCACAGAGTATATCCCCCATCCCCAGAAGGTTTTATCCCCCGTCCCCCAGATATATCCCCGTCCCCCAGAGTATATCCCCCGTCCCCCAGAGTATATCCCCCATCCCCCAGAAAGTATATCCCCCTCCCCCAGAGTATATCCCCCGTCCCCCAGAGTAATCCCCCGTCCTCCAGAGTATATCCCCCGTCCCCCCGAGTATATCCCCGTCCCCCCGAGTATATCCCCCATCCCCCAGAAAGTATATCCCCCGTCCCCCAGAGTATATCCCCGTCCCCCAGAGTATTTCCCCCCTCCCCCAGAGTATATCCCCCGTCCCCCAGAAAGTATATCCCCCGTCCCCAGAGTATATCTCCCGTCCCCAGAAAGTATTTTCCCCCGTCCCCCAGAGTATATCCCCGTTTCCCCCCGAGTATATCCCCCCTCCCCAGATATTTTCCCCCGTCCCCCAGAGTATATCCCCCATCCCCCAAAAAAGTATATCCCCCGTCCCCCCAGAGTAAAATCCCTCGTCCCCAGAAGCATATCCCACCGTCCCCCAGAGAGTATATCCCCGTCCCCCAGATAGCATATCCCCCCCCTCCCCCAAGAGTATATCCCGTCTCCCCGAGTATATCCCCCGTCCCCCAGAGTATATCCCTGTTCCCCAGAGTATATCCCCGTCTCCCAGAAAGCATATCCCCCGTCCCCCAGAAAGTATATCCCCTAGTTCTCCTATATTCTTCGTTCCCCAGAAAGCATATTCCCCTTAGTTCCCTTGAAACCACATACCCCTTCCCCTGAAACCATATCCCCTCGCTCCCCAGAAAGTATATCCCCCGTTCCCTAGATAGCATATCTCCCCGACCCCCGGAAAGCATATCTCCCCAGTTCCCATGAAACCACACAAACCCCATCCCTTAGAAAGCTTATCCCCACAAGTTCCCATGAATCCCTCTCCCCCCGTCCAACAGAAAGCTTATTCCCCTTGCTCCCCTGAAACCACATCGATATACTGTAGGTGCGGAGAGAGACGTGAGAGGTAAGGTAATCTATACATTTGTATAGATTCAAGATTGGTATAAGTGTGTAATGTAACTTTATCTTATGGTTGTATGTAATGCTAATGTAAATTTTGTAAAAGATGTAAATAAACTTAAAACTCAAAAACATGCTCTATCACCATGACAAACTTTTCTTACTGTCTTCTTTACAGAGACTGACAGCTAGCGGGCTTTTTTGTTGCTTTTTTTATTCCCCTTGACCAGTCATTTGAGATGTTGAAAAAAAAAAATTACGGGTTGGGTTTTTTTTGTCCTTAGTCAGCCCTTTGACATGTATAAATAAAAAAATAAAAAAAAATAAAAAACCGGTCATATAGTGATTTATTATTGTCCTTGGCCAGCCCTTCGAGATGTATGTAAAAAAAAAAATATTATAAAGAAGTCCTTGGCATCACGCCCGAGTCACTATAAGACGCAGGTGTCCCTGGCGGTGTGTATGCGAGGCCCCTGTGTGACCTCCCTGACCTGTACAGCCGCCACTCAGGTCACAGCGCACCTCAGTAATAAAGACAACCTACTGGCACCATACCTAGCATATCAATAGACCTTTCAGTAGAGTTCTTTTCGGCAACTTAGCATTAAATCAATTATTTTATTAATCTTTTCGGCAAGGACTATACTTTTTTTTTTACTGTATGCCTTCGGGTGAAAATCAAAATTACCATTATTATTATTATTATTATTATTATTATTATTATTATTATTACGCAGGCACCTGTCCGCCCAACACCTGACCTACAAACACTCACAACGCACACACGAACACACGCCACTCACAGGACATTACCACCTATCATCGGGGGATTTTTAAGGTTTCTAAGGGATTTTTTCAAAGGTTTTTAAGGTTTTTGAAGGTTTTCCCAGCTATCATCGGGGCATTTTTTTTTAGTTTCTAAGGAAGTTTTCTAAGGCTTTTGCAGGATTTCCCAGCTGTCATCGGGGATTTTTTACGGTTTTTAAGGGATTTTTTCTAAGGTTTTTAAGGATTTTAAGGTTTTTGAAGGTTTTCCCAGCTATCATCAGGGCATTTTTTTTAGTTTCTAAGGAATTTTTCTAGGGTTTTTAAGATTTTTTAAGGTTTTCTGGCACCTTCAAAGCAAAAAAACCGACGCTGCATGCCTTAACCAAAGACTACTCTATATGTACACAGTAGCATTTGCCTTAACCTATACGAGAAGAGCCACTGCTTTTATCTACTGCTATTTCTTCAAAGCGATTAAATTTCACACTGTAATAAAATAAACCTCAAACTTATACGAGAAGAACAACTATATTATATTTTCCTGTATTTCCTTTAACGATTAAATTTCACATTGTAATAAAAAAACCTCAAACTTATACGAGAAGAACAACTATATTATATTTTCCTGTATTTCCTTTAACGATTAAATTTCACACTGTAATAAAAAAAAAAACTAAAACTTATACGAGAAGAACCACTATTCTATTTTCTTGTATTAAATCTTCTTCTAAACGATTAAATTTCATACTGTAATAAAAAAATAAAAAAACTTCTGCTCTTCCACAAAGATATATCCTATGAAGTCCCTGAAGCGAAGAAGGACCACTGTTATATTTTCTTGTATTTCTTCTAAACGACTAAATTTCACACTGTAATAAACAAAACATGAATAAAATTATCTTCCACAACGATTCCTTAGTAGTCCCTGAAGCGAAGAAGGAGTTTGCCGTAACCTGTATAACGCGGGGCCTCGCATTGAGCTTATGAATAAAACAGTTGAGAAAGAGAGAGAGAGAGAGAGAGAGAGAGAGAAGAGAGAGAGAGAGAGAGAGAGAGAGAGAGAGAGAGAGAGAGAGAGAAGAGAGAGAGAGAGAGAGAAGAGAGAGAGAGAGAGAGAGAGAGAGAGAGAGAGAGAAAGGGGTGGGGGGTAAGGGAGAGTCGTAGGGCACCAGTAATCGATGGCTTGAGTACGCCCATGTGAGGGCTCTTATCAACCTGCTAAATATCATTGAACTACCTATACTGAAGGGTGATTAGAGGTGCAGTAACGACAGATGAGCTCTCTCTCTCTCTCTCTCTCTCTATCTCTCTCTCGTCTCTCTCGGTCTTCTCTCTCTCTCTCTCTCTCTCAATTTCCTCTTAAAACCCCATCTCCTCCTCCTCCTCTTTCTCTAAGCCTGATTTCAGATAAGCATGTAACCAACCAATCAAACGCCTTTTAATCCAATGGTGTGCCGTGCGTGCGTGCGTGCGTGCGTGCGTGCGTGCGTGCGTGCGTGCGTGCGTGCGTGCGGCGTGCGTGCGTGCGTGCTGTGCGTGCGTGCGTGCGGGGCGTGCGTGCGTGCGTGCGTGCTGCGTGCGTGCTCGTGCGTGCGTGCGTGCGTGCGTGCGTGCGTGCGTGCGTGCGTGCGTGCGTGCCGTGCGTGCGTTCGTGCGTGCGTGCGTGCGTGCGTGCGTGCGTGCGTCGTGCGTGCGTGCGTTTCGTGCCGTGCGTGCGTGCGTGCGGTGCGTGCGTGCGTGCGTGCGTGCGTTGCTGCGTGCGTGCGTGCGTGCGTGCGTGGTGTGTGTGTGTGTGTGTGTGTGTGTGTGTGTGTGTGTGTGTGGTGGGTGTGTGTGGTGGTGTGGTGTGTGTGTGGTGTGTGTGTGTGTGTGTGTGTGTGTGTGTGTGTGTGGTGTGGGTGTGTGTGTGGTGTGTGTGGTGTGTGTTGTGTGTGTGTGTGTGTGTGTGTGTGTGTGTGTGTGTGTGTGTGTGTGTGTGTGTGTGTGTGTGTGTTCACTCGCCACCATTACCCAAGTCAACAAGCTATCCGTTATCAGAAAGTCCAGCAGAGACTTATTGGCCGAGTGATTGTCCGAATGACTTACTAAATTATTCAATACTACAACAGAAACGGTGGTGGTGGTGGTAGTAGTAGTAGTAGTAGTAGTAGTAGTAGTAGTAGGTAGGTAGTAGTGAGTAGTAAGAGTAGGTAGAGTAGTAGAAGTAGTAGTAGAAGTAGGAGTAGGAGGAGGAGGAGGAGTAGTAGGAGTAGTAGTAGTAGTAAGTAGTAGTAGTAGTAGTAGTAGTAGTAGTAGTAGGAGTAGTAGGAGAAGTAGTAGTAGAAGTAGTAGTAGAGTAGTAGTAAAGTAGGAGTAGGGGTAAGGAGTAGTAGCAGTAGTAGTATAGTAGTAGTTAGTAGTAGTAGTAGTAGTAGTAGTAGTATAGTAGTATAGTAGGAGTAGTAGTAGTAGTAGTAGTAGTAGTAGTAGTAGAAGTAATTTGTAGTAGTAGGTAGTAGAGTAGTAGTAGTAGTAGTAGTAGTAGTAGTAGTAGTGTAGTAGTAGTAGTAGTAGTAGTAGAAGTAGTAGTAGTAGTATAATAGTAGTAATTTTTGTGTTGTTGCTGTTGTGGTTGTTAGTGATGTAGTATATAATTGCTTAAAATGTTCTAACGTTAAAACAACGGATTTAAATATTTTGTCGAATCAATGCAAAAACTGCCAAGCTCTCTCTCTCTCTCTCTCTCTCTCTCTCTCTCTCTCTCTCTCTCTCTCCTCTCTCTCCTTTTTCCCCCTCTTCTCTCTCTTCTCTCTCTTCTCTCTCTCTCTAATAATTAATATAATCAGCACTGCTCCATCTGGCTGGCGGACTCCACCGACGGAAACCCATCAACAATAACAAGAAAACATAACAAGGTCATAGCTGCCGTTCTCCTCCTCCTCCTTTTCTTTGTTTCCTCATTGCGTCTCCTTCTCTTCCTCCTTCTACTCTTCTTTTCTTCCTCATTGCCATTTTTCCTTCCTTTCTTCTTTATTGCCATTCCTCCTTTCCTCCTCCTCTTCTTTACTTCCTCATCCCTATTTCTCCTTTCTCCTCCTCTTCTTCCTCATCGCCATTTCTCCTTCCCTTCCTCCTTCCTCCTCCTCCTCCTCTTCTTCCTCATCGCCATTTCTCCTTCCCTTCCTCCTTCCTTTCCCCCTCCTCTTTTCTTCCTCATCGCCATTTCTCCTTCCCTTCCTCCTTCCTCCTCCTTCTCTTTTCTTCCTCATCCCCTTCCCTTCCTCCTCCTTCTTTTGTTCCTCATCGCCATTTCTCCTTCCCTTCTTCCTTCCTCCTCCTTCACCTCCTCCTTTTCTTCCTCCTTCCTCCTCCTCCTCCACACCTTACTTCCAATAATTGTTGATCCACTTGTCAATTGCTATGCCTTCCCTGTCTCCATCAAGCTTGTACCCTCTCCCCTTCCTTCCCTTCCCTTTCCCTTCCCCTCCTCCTTCCCTTCCCTTCCCTCCTCCTCTCTCCTCCTTCCCCTTCCCCTCCCTCCTCTCCCCTTCCCTTCCCCTCCTCCTCTCCCTTCCCTTCCCCCTCCTCCTCTCCCTTCCCTTCCCCTCCTCCCTTCCCCTTTCCCTTCCCCTCCTTCTCTCCCATCCCTCATAACCTATCCTTCCCTCCACCCTCCTCTTCCACCCTTCGTCCTTCCCTCCACCCTCCTCTTCCACCCTTCGTCCTTCCCTCCACCCGTCTCCCTCTGCCTCCACTCTCTAACCATCAGCTTCTTTCAGCATTCTCCACTTATTCATTCATTCATTCCACTCTCTCTCATCCATCATGATTTCCTTTAATCTCGGAACGCGAGGACACAAATGGGATACAAGCGGCCTCGTCCTTCTCGCATTTCATCAGCTTGAGACCAATGACTGATTCCTTTCCGCTTACATGCAAATTAGATCCACCACATCTCTCTCTCTCTCTCTCTCTCTCCTCTCTCTCTCTCTCTCTCCTCTCTCTCCTCTCTCTCTCTCTCCGTCTCTCCTCTCTCCTCCCCCTCTCTCCTCTCTTCTCTCTCTCTCTCTCCTCTCGTCACTACCACAACTACGACTGCTTACCCTCTCTCTCTCTCTCTCTCATCTCTCTCTCACACTACGCTCTCTCTCTCTCCTCTCTCTCTCTCTCTCTCTCTCTCTCTCTCTCTCTCTCTCGTCAATCATTACCCACAACTACGACTTGCTTACCCTCTCTCTCTCTCTCTCTCTCTCTCTCTCTCTCTCTCTCTCTCTAGTCCTCACGTAACGCACAGGACAAGTTAGTTATTCTAGCGTTAATAACGACACGAATCTTCCATCTATGCTGTAGATTATAAAAGTGGCTGATTACGTAATAACACACAGTACACCTTTACCTATACACTATTTACTATACTATTTACTGCACCTATACACCTTTATAACTCTTACCTATGTGTATCATGTAAGGGGTAAAATCTCTCTTCAGTATTAAGACCAATTGGAGGGTTCTTCGTCATCTCTTAATTTCATGACGCAGGGTATATGACAGTCGCTCCTCAGTTTCTAGCCTTTCTCGATTAAAGAACAGAGGTTCTTTAATCGACCAAATTTCCAGCCAGTCTCACTTTCGAGCAGGATATCGCGCGGGAAAGATTGTCGCCGCAGGATATCACGCGGGAAAGATTGTCGCCGCAGGATATCACGCGGGAAAGATTGTCGCCGCAGGATATCACGCGGGAAAGATTGTCGCCGCAGGATATCACGCGGGAAAGATTGTCGCCGCAGGATATCCCGCGGGAAAGATTGTCGCCGCAGGATATCGCGCGGGAAAGATTGTCGCCGCAGGATATCACGCGGGAAAGATTGTCGCCGCAGGATATCACGCGGGAAAGGTGACAATCGCCCTCACATTTCACTATTTTCAGGACGGATTTGACGGCTTCAACAGTCTTAACCAAGGAGAGCCTAACCAAGGAGATGGGGAGCAGTCCTCATTCTTTTCCCTTTACCCCACCCCCCTTTCTTTTATTCTCTTACTGTTTTCTTTATAGGGACTGGCAACTAAGCGGGGTTTTTGTAACTTTTTTTTTTCTCCTTGGCCGGTCCTTTGTGATAAAAAAAATAAAAAATAAAAAATAAATCACTTCAGTTCCCGCCACAAGAGGTCACTGCCGCGCTCCTTGTGACCCCCATGGAAGGTCATACGCCACTTGCTCCCTTACTAGTGACACTAACTACACTGGTGGCCTTTAATTATATAATTATCACCGTGCGAGGACATAATCTGTTCTGCGTATTGCAACCTGAATCAATATCTCCTCTTCCTCCTTCCTCTATCCTCCTCTTCTCTCCTTCTTCTCCTTCCTTTATTCCCTCTTCCCCCTTTCTCCTTCTCCTTCCTTTATCCTCCTCTTCCAACTTCTTCTCCTCTTTCCTTTCTTCTCTTCCCTCCTTCCTTCCTTCATCGTTCTCCTAAAAAAAACGAAAAAACAATGCGTCTATGGCAAAAAATCGTTTAGATTAATATATTTAACGAAGCGTTCTCTTCTCCTGTTTCCAATTAGGCGACTACAAGGATACAAACCTCCTTGCTTCGGTATTATTTTTGTTATCATATCTTCACGAGGGAAAGATAAAAATACGGTTCTCATTATAACTGTAATTTCCTTTGTCATTCAACATTTCTGCACCTGGTGTGTTGAATTGTTGAAAGGATTGATTGGAACAGTTCAGAATGCTTCTATATCAAGAGTGAAAAATTGCGATTTATCTTTTTCTTCCTGCCTCTTTCAGGTAAATACAAGGTTTTTCTGCCTCTTTCAGGTAAATACAAGGGTTTTTCTGCCTCTTTCCGGGAAATACAAGGGTTTTTCTGCTCTTTCCGGTAAATACAAGGGAGTTTTTCTGCCTCTTTCAGGTAAATACAAGGGTTTTTCTGCCTCTTTCAGGTAAATACAAGGGTTTTTCTGCCTCTTTCCGGTAAATACAAGGGAGTTTTTCTGCCTCTTTCAGGTAAATACAAGGGTTTTTCTGCCTCTTTCCGGTAAATACAAGGGAGTTTTTCTGCCTCTTTCAGGTAAATACAAGGGAGTTTTTCTGCCTCTTTCAGGTAAATACAAGGGTTTTTCTGCCTCTTTCAGGTAAATACAAGGGTTTTTCTGCCTCTTTCAGGTAAATACAAGGGTTTTTCTGCCTCTTTCCGGTAAATACAAGGGAGTTTTTCTGCCTCTTTCAGGTAAATACAAGGGTTTTTCTGCCTCTTTCAGGTAAATACAAGGGTTTTTTCTGCCTCTTTCAGGTAAATACAAGGGTTTTTCTGCCTCTTTCGGTTTAAATACAAGGGAGTTTTTCTGCCTCTTTTAGGTAAATACAAGGGTTTTCTGCCTCTTTCAGGTAAATACAAGGGTTTTTCCCCGCCTCTTTCCGGTAAATACAAGGGAGTTTTTTCTGCCTCTTTTCAGGTAAATACAAGGGTTTTTTCTGCTCTTTCCGGTAAATACAAGGGAGTTTTTCTGCCTCTTTCAGGTAAATACAAGGGTTTTTCTGCCTTTTCAGGTAAATACAAGGGTTTTTTCTGCCTCTTTCCGGTAAATACAAGGGTTTTTCTGCCTCTTTCAGGTAAATACAGGGTTTTCTGCCTCTTTCAGGTAAATACAAGGGTTTTTCTGCCTCTTTCAGGTAAATACAAGGGTTTTTTTGCCTCTTTCCGGTAAATACAAGGGAGTTTTTCTGCCTCTTTCAGGTAAATACAAGGGTTTTTCTGCCTCTTTCGTAATACAAGGGGGTTTTTTCTGCCTCTTTCAGGTAAATACAAGGGTTTTTCCTGCCTCTTTCAGGTAAATACAAGGGTTTTTCTGCCTCTTTTCCGGTTTAAATACAAGGAGTTTTTCTGCCTCTTTCAGGTAAATACAAGGGAGTTTTTCTGCCTCTTTCAGGTAAATACAAGGGTTTTTCTGCCTCTTTCAGGTAAATACAAGGGTTTTTCTGCCTCTTTCAGGTAAATACAGGGTTTTTCTGCCTCTTTCCGGTAAATACAAGGGAGTTTTTCTGCCTCTTTCAGGTAAATACAAGGGTTTTTCTGCCTCTTTCAGGTAAATACAAGGGAGTTTTTCTGCCTCTTTCAGGTAAATACAAGGGTTTTTCTGCCTCTTTCAGGTAAATACAAGGGTTTTTCTGCCTCTTTCCGGTAATACAAGGGTTTTTCTGCTCTTTCAGGTAAATACAAAGGTTTTTCTGCCTCTTTCAGGTAAATACAAGGGGGTTTTTCTGCCTCTTTCAGGTAAATACAAGGGTTTTTTTCTGCCTCTTTCAGGTAAATACAAGGGTTTTTCTGCCTCTTTCAGGTAAATACAAGGGTTTTTTTCTGCTCTTTCAGGTAAATACAAGGGTTTTTCTGCCTCTTTCAGGTAAATACAAGGGAGTTTTTCTGCCTCTTTCAGGTAAATAAAAAGGGAGTTTTTCTGCCTCTTTCAGGTAAATACAAGGGTTTTTCTGCCTCTTCAGGTAAATACAAGGGTTTTTCTGCCTCTTTCAGGTAAATACAAGGGTTTTTCTGCCTCTTTCAGGGAAATACAAGGGAGTTTTTCTGCCTCTTTCAGGTAAATACAAGGGTTTTTTCTGCCTCTTCAGGTAAATACAAGGGTTTTTCTGCCTCTTTCAGGTAAATACAAGGGAGTTTTTCTGCCTCTTTCAGGTAAATACAAGGTTTTTCTGCCTCTTTCAGGTAAATACAAGGGAGTTTTTCTGCCTCTTTCAGGTAAATACAAGGTTTTTCTGCCTCTTTCAGGTAAATAACAGGGTTTTTCTGCCTCTTTCAGGTAAATACAAGGGAGTTTTCTGCCTCTTTCAGGTAAATACAAGGGAGTTTTCTGCCTCTTTCAGGTAAATACAAGGGAGTTTTTTCTGCCTCTTTCAGGTAAATACAAGGGAGTTTTCTGCCTCTTTCAGGTAAATACAAGGGAGTTTTCTGCCTCTTTCAGGTAAATACAAGGGAGTTTTTCTGCCTCTTTCAGGTAAATACAAGGGAGTTTTTCTGCCTCTTTCAGGTAAATACAAGGGAGTTTTCTGCCCTCTTTCAGGTAAATACAAGGGAGTTTTTCTGCCTCTTTCAGGTAAATACAAGGGAGTTTTTCTGCCTCTTTCAGGTAAATACAAGGGAGTTTTTCTGCCTCTTTCAGGTAAATACAAGGGGGTTTTTCTGCCTCTTTCAGGTAAATACAAGGAGTTTTTCTGCCTCTTTCAGGTAAATACAAGGGAGTTTTTCTGCCTCTTTCAGGTAAATACAAGGAGTTTTTTCTGCCTCTTTCAGGTAAATACAGGGAGTTTTTCTGCCTCTTTCAGGTAAATACAAGGGAGTTTTTCTGCCTTCTTTCAGCTAAATACAAGGGAGTTTTCTGCCTCTTTCAGGTAAATACAAGGGAGTTTTTCTGCCTCTTTCAGGTAAATACAAGGGAGTTTTTCTGCATCTTTCAGGTAAATACAAGGGAGTTTTTCTGCCTCTTTCAGCTAAATACAAGGGAGTTTTCTGCCTCTTTCAGGTAAATACAAGGGAGTTTTTCTGCCTCTTTCAGGTAAATACAAGGGAGTTTTTCTGCCTCTTTCAGGTAAATACAAGGGAGTTTTTCTGCCTCTTTCAGGTAAATACAAGGGAGTTTTTCTGCCTCTTTCAGGTAAATACAAGGGAGTTTTTCTGCCTCTTTCAGGTAAATACAAGGGAGTTTTTCTGCCTCTTTCAGGTAAATACAAGGAGTTTTTCTGCCTCTTTCAGGTAAATACAAGGGAGTTTTTCTGCCTCTTTCAGGTAAATACAGAGGGTTTTCTGCCTCTTCAGGTAAATACAAGGGAGTTTTTCTGCCTCTTTCAGGTAAATACAAGGTTTTTCTGCCTCTTTTTAGGTAAATACAAGGGAGTTTTTCTGCCTCTTTCAGGTAAATACAAGGGAGTTTTTCTGCCTCTTTCAGCTAAATAACAGGGAGTTTTTCTGCCTCTTTCAGCTAAATACAAGGGAGTTTTTCTGCCTCTTTCAGGTAAATACAAGGGTTTTTCTGCCTCTTTCAGGTAAATACAAGGGAGTTTTCTGCCTCTTTCAGGTAAATACAAGGGTTTTTTCTGCCTCTTTCAGGTAATACAAGGGAGTTTTTCTGCCTCTTTCAGGTAAATACAAGGGTTTTTCTGCCTCTTTCAGGTAAATACAAGGGAGTTTTTCTGCCTCTTTCAGGTAAATACAAGGGTTTTTCTGCCTCTTCAGGTAAATACAAGGGAGTTTTCTGCCCCTTTCAGGTAAATACAAGGGAGTTTTTCTGCCTCTTTCAGGTAAATACAAGGTTTTCTGCCTCTTTCAGGTAAATACAAGGGAGTTTTTCTGCCTCTTTCAGGTAAATACAAGGGTTTTTCTGCCTCTTTCAGGTAAATACAAGGGAGTTTTCTGCCTCTTTCAGGTAAATACAAGGGAGTTTTTCTGCCTCTTTCAGGTAAATACAAGGTTTTTCTGACTCTTTCAGGTAAATACAAGGGTTTTTCTGCCTCTTTCAGGTAAATACAAGGGTTTTTCTGCCTCTTTCAGGTAAATAACAAGGGAGTTTTTCTGCCTCTTTCAGGTAAATACAAGGGAGTTTTTCTGCCTCTTTCAGGTAAATACAAGGAGTTTTCTGCCTCTTTCAGGTAAATACAAGGGAGTTTTTCTGGCCTCTTTCAGGTAAATACAAGGGTTTTTCTGCCTCTTTCAGGTAAATACAAGGGTTTTTCTGCCTCTTTCAGGTAAATACAAGGGTTTTTTCTGCCTCTTTCAGGTAAATACAAGGGAGTTTTCTGCCTCTTTCAGGTAAATACAAGGGAGTTTTTCTGCCTCTTTCAGGTAAATACAAGGAGTTTTCTTGCCTCTTTCAGGTAAATACAAGGAGTTTTTCTGCCTCTTTCAGGTAAATACAAGGAGTTTTTCTGCCTCTTTCAGGTAAATACAAGGGTTTTTCTGCTCTTTCAGGTAAATACAAGGGTTTTTCTGCCTCTTTCAGGTAAATACAAGGGTTTTTCTGCCTCTTTCAGGTAAGTACAAGGGTTTTTCTGCCTCTTTCAGGTAAATACAAGGGAGTTTTCTGCCTCTTTCAGGTAAATACAAGGGTTTTTCTGCCTCTTTCAGGTAAATACAAGGGTTTTTCTGCCTCTTTCAGGTAATACAAGGGTTTTTCTGCCTCTTTCAGGTAAATACAAGGGAGTTTTTCTGCTCTTTCAGGTAAATACAAGGGTTTTTCTGCCTCTTTCAGTAATACAAGGGAGTTTTTCTGCCTCTTTCAGGTAAATACAAGGGAGTTTTTCTGCCTCTTTCAGGTAAATACAAGGGAGTTTTTCTGCCTCTTTCAGGTAAATACAGGGAGTTTTTCTGCCTCTTTCAGGTAAATACAAGGGTTTTTCTGCTCTTTCAGGTAAAAATACAAGGGAGTTTTTTCTGCCTTCTTTCAGGTAAATACAAGGTTTTTCTGCCTCTTTCAGGTAAATACAGGGAGTTTTTCTGCCTCTTTCAGGTAAATACAAGGGAGTTTTTCTGCCTCTTTCAGGTAAATACAAGGGAGTTTTTTTCTGCCTCTTTCAGGTAAATACAAGGGAGTTTTTTCTGCCTCTTTCAGGTAAATACAAGGGAGTTTTTCTGCTCTTTAGGTAAATACAAGGGAGTTTTTCTGCCTCTTTCAGGTAAATACAAGGGAGTTTTTCTGCCTCTTTCAGGTAAATACAAGGGAGTTTTTCTGCCTCTTTCAGGTAAATACAAGGGAGTTTTTCTGCCTCTTTCAGGTAAATACAAGGGAGTTTTTCTGCCTCTTTCAGGTAAATACAAGGGAGTTTTTCTGCCTCTTTCAGGTAAATACAAGGGTTTTTCTGCCTCTTTCAGGTAAATACAAGGGTTTTTCTGCCTCTTTCAGGTAAATACAAGGGTTTTTTCTGCCTCTTTCAGGTAAATACAAGGGAGTTTTTCTGCCTCTTTCAGGTAAATACAAGGGAGTTTTTCTGCCTCTTTCAGGTAAATACAAGGGTTTTTCTGCCTCTTTCAGGTAATACAAGGGTTTTTCTGCCTCTTCAGGTAAATACAAGGGTTTTTCTGCCTCTTTCAGGTAAATACAAGGGTTTTTCTGCCTCTTTCAGGTAAATACAAGGGAGTTTTTCTGCCTCTTTCAGGTAAATACAAGGGTTTTTCTGCCTCTTTCAGGTAAATACAAGGGTTTTTCTGCCTCTTTCAGGTAAATACAAGGGAGTTTTTCTGCCTCTTTCAGGTAAATACAAGGGAGTTTTTCTGCCTCTTTCAGGTAAATACAAGGGAGTTTTTCTGCCTCTTTCAGGTAAATACAAGGGAGTTTTTCTGCCTCTTTCAGGTAATACAAGGGAGTTTTTCTGCCTCTTTCAGGTAAATACAAGGGAGTTTTTCTGCCTCTTTCAGGTAAATACAAGGGAGTTTTTCTGCCTCTTTCAGGTAAATACAAGGGAGTTTTTCTGCCTCTTTCAGGTAAATACAAGGGAGTTTTCTGCCTCTTTCAGGTAAATACAAGGGAGTTTTTCTGCCTCTTTCAGGTAAATACAAGGGTTTTTTCTGCCTCTTTCAGGTAAATACAAGGGTTTTTCTGCCTCTTTCAGGTAAATACAAGGAAGTTTTCTGCCTCTTTCAGGTAAATACAAGGGAGTTTTTCTGCCTCTTTCAGTAAATACAAGGGTTTTTCTGCCTCTTTCAGGTAAATACAAGGAGTTTTTCTGCCTCTTTCAGTAAATACAAGGTTTTCTGCCTCTTTCAGGTAATACAAGGGTTTTTCTGCCTCTTTCAGGTAAATCAAGGGAGTTTTTCTGCCTCTTTCAGGTAAATACAAGGGTTTCTGCTCTTTCAGGTAAATACAAGGGATTTTTCTCCTCTTTCAGGTAAATACAAGGGTTTTCTGCCTCTTTCAGGTAAATACAAGGGTTTTTCTGCCTCTTTCAGTAAAAACAAGGGTTTTTCTGCCTCTTTCAGGTAAATACAAGGGTTTTTCTGCCTCTTTCAGTAAATCAGGGTTTTTCTGCCTCTTTCAGGTAAATACAAGGGTTTTTCTGCCTCTTTCAGGTAAATACAAGGGTTTTTCTGCCTCTTTCAGGTAAATCCAAGGTTTTTCGCTCTTTCGGTAATACGGGAGTTTTTCTGCCTCTTCAGTAAATACAAGGGTTTTTCTGCCTCTTTCGTAAATCAAGGAGTTTTCTGCCTCTTTCAGGTAAATACAGGGTTTTTCTGCCTCTTTCAGGTAAATACAAGGGTTTTTCTGCCTCTTTCAGGTAACAAGAGTTTTTCTGCCTCTTTCAGGTAAATACAAGGGAGTTTTCTGCCTCTTTCAGGTAAATACAGGGTTTTTTCGCTCTTTCAGGTAAATACAAGGGTTTTTTCTGCCTCTTCAGGTAAATACAAGGTTTTTCTGCCTCTTTCAGGTAAATACAAGGGTTTTTCTGCCTCTTCAGGTAAATACAAGGGGTTTTCTGCCTCTTTCAGGTAAATACAAGGGTTTTTCTGCCTCTTTCAGGTAATACAAGGGTTTTTTCTGCCTCTTTCAGGTAAATACAAGGAGTTTTTCTGCCTCTTTTCAGGTAATACAGGTTTTTTCTGCCTCTTTCAGGTAATACAAGGGAGTTTTTTCTGCCTCTTTCAGGTAAATACAAGGGATTTTTCTCTTTCGTTCTTCTCTCTTCAGGTAAATACAAGGGAGTTTTTTTGCCTCTTTCAGGTAAATACAAGGGAGTTTTTCTGCCTCTTTCAGGTAATACAGGAGTTTTCTGCCTCTTTCAGGTAAATACAAGGGAGTTTTCTGCCTCTTTCAGGTAAATACAAGGAGTTTTTCTGCTCTTTCAGGTAAATACAAGGGAGTTTTTCTGCCTCTTTCAGGAAAAACAAGGGAGTTTTTCTGCCTCTTTCAGGTAAATACAAGGGAGTTTTTCTGCCTCTTTCAGGTAAATACAAGGGAGTTTTTCTTTCATTTTTTTTCCGTCAAATATGGTGAGGTCACTTTTATATCGGCATAGTGTAAAAAAGCATATGAGAGAGCAGAGAAGTCCTGTCACATATCTACCCTTACCTAATACATTAATAAAGGTCTGCAGAATACCCTATTAATTAAGCACATCACCACGTTATTAATTATGTAAAAAAAATATATATACTCCAGCTATAGCTACGCCAGTTCCTAATTCTAGCATTCTCTTCATCCTTGTCCTCCTCCACTTTCCTTTCCTGTCCTCCTCGTCCTCCATCTCCTCCTCCTCTTCCTTCTCCTTCTCCTCCTCCTCCTCCTCCTCCTCCACTTTCCTTTCCTTTCCTGTCCTCCTCCTCCTCCTCCTCCACTTTCCCTTTTTTCCTGTCGTCGTCCTCCTCCTCCTCCTCCTCCTCCTCCTCCTCCTCCTCCTCCTCCTCTCCTCCTCCTCCTCCTCCTCCCTCCTCCTCCTCCTCCTCCTCCTCCTCCTCCTCCTCCTCCTACAACTCTTCTTCCACCCACACTAGGTTCCATTTCATTTTAACTTCTGAATGATTAAACAAAAGTTCTAAAGTTCATTAACAGGGTCTTGCGGCTCAGTAGCATTATCCTTGCGGGGTTCATGGGGTGCGGTGAGAAGTGATACACCCCTAAACCCCCCAATAACCCCCCAACCCCCAACCTCCCAATAAACCCCCCCAACCCCCACCCCTCCCAATAAACCCCACCAACCCCACAAACACAAAACACCCGTCAGTCCACGCCGCCCTTCCTGCATAAATACAAGGTCACTGGAGAGAGAGAGAGAGAGGAGAGAGAGATAGAGAGATAGAGAGAGTAGTATAGATAGAGGAGATGAGAGAGAGAAGAGAGAGAGAGAGAGAATTAGATGAGAGAGAGGAGAGAGGGAGAGAGAGAGAGAGAGAGAGAGAGAGAGAGAGAGAGAGAGAGAGAGAGAGAGAGAACATTACAAGAAGTCCTTAGAAACCCGGCAGGAGCAAGAGGAGAAGCGGTGAGCCGATGCGGGAAAATCGATGGCAATCACGACGGTAAGGAGACCCTATATAGGACTCTTGCGTTATTCACTCCTATATTTTCTTCCTTGCAACCAGTATTTAGAGGAATCAAGTGTGTGTGTGTGTGTGTGTGCGTGTGCGTGTGCGTGTGCGTGTGCGTGTGCGTGTGCGTGTGTGTGTGTGTGTGTGTGTTTCAAGGAGAGTTTCAGTGTTTGAGGGATTTAGTTCAATTACCCAGGTAACCTAGTTATAACG
The DNA here is from genome assembly GCA_016584305.1 of Chionoecetes opilio. Classification (NCBI taxonomy): domain Eukaryota; kingdom Metazoa; phylum Arthropoda; class Malacostraca; order Decapoda; family Majidae; genus Chionoecetes; species Chionoecetes opilio. The sequence continues at coordinate 34,774 of JACEEZ010020947.1, forward strand.
CAACACACTCTGCAACTTGCTACTTAAGGGTTCCGGATTTTTCTCTTTCCTTTCCTTTTTCAGTTTTCCTCCTTCATCCCTCCTTTAGGCTCCTGCTGCTGCTGCTCTCCTCTCTCCTCCTCTTCACTCCTCCTCCTCTCCTCCTCCTCCTCCTCCTCTGCCTTCCCTCCCCTCCTCCTCCTCCTCCTCCTCCTCCTCCTCCTCCTCCTCCTCCTCGAACCTTTAAGCGCACCAACACATTAGTAATACGATTTCCATTCCATTTCCACTCCTTCCAACACCTGGGCCTCACTCACACAAACACACACACACAACACACACACACACACACACACACACACACACACACACACACACACACAAGGTCATTACGGTGATGCACCGGGCGAGGAGACAGCTTTGGTCTGAGTGCTGTTAGGGCAAAGAGGAATGGAAGAATGGAGGAATGGAGGGAGGAGCAGGAGCAGGAGCAGGAGCAGGAGCAGGAGGAGGAGGAGGAGGAGGAGGAGGAGGAGGAGGAGGAGGAGGAGGAGGAGGAGGGGGAGGAGCAGGAGGAGGAGGGGGAGGAGGAGGAATGGCAAGGAGAACCGCACAGCAACAGATTTTTATTCTAAAAGCGATAGTTTGGAGGATCTGTAAGAGCTGCTCTGCCTATAGCTACATACTACATGTAAGGAAGCGTAGATAAAATTGAAGGTTGTTATAAAATTCTACTGAAAAATCGGCAATGAGAAAGGAGATAAAAAGTAAACCAGTTCATTCTGTAAACTAATACAAAACAAATATGAACATAATGAAAACTGTGAAACCTAACCTAACCTAACCTAACCTAACCTAACCTAACCTAACCTAACCTAACCTAACCTAACCTAACCTAACCTAACCTAACCTAACCTAACCTAACCTAACCTAACCTAAACATAAAGAAAACTGTGAAACCTAACCTAACCTAACCTAGCCTAACCTAACCTAACCTAACCTAACCTAAACCTAACCGTTAATCTATAACCTTAACTAACCTAACCTAACCTAACCTAACCTAACCTAACCTAACCTAACCTTTATCCTAACCTAACCTAACCTAACTAACTAACCTAACCTAAACCTAACCAAACCTTAACCTAACCTAACCTAACCTAACCTAACCTAACCTAACCTAAACCTAAAAAAACTTGAAACTAACCTAACCTAACCTAACCTAAACCTAACCTAACCTAACCTAACCTAACCTAACCTAACCTAAACTAAACTAAACTAAACTAAACTAAACTAAACTAAACTAAACTAAACTAACCTAACCTAACCTACCTAACAACTTGCTATAGGAATGCTGTTATATTGGACGAGTGAAACAAACATAACTTGAGGACTGTTCGAGAGGTATTAATCTATTCAATCTTTAAACGTTGCAACATAATTAAAGCCTACAAGTCCAAAAGCCGTGCGTGGAAAAAATACTCTAAATGTTTACAATATGACTGATAGAAATTTTGCTTATTCTAAGTTGATTTGACTTGACAGGTTTGAGAACAATCTTAAATTGACTTTTTTGGTCGTGACCTGTTCATGTCTGATCAGTCAACGATAAGTTTTGTTTATGATAGTTATTTACATGAACGTTGCTGAATCCCTCAAAAATCTTATAAACTTGCATTGTCTCCTTTCAAGTGTTTGTTTGGATACGTTGACTTCTTTGAGTCTTTATATTTGCTTAACAATGTAGGAATCATTTTTGTTATTCGAGGTCGAGGAGGAGGAGGAGGAGGAGGAGGAGGAGGAGGAGGAGGAGGAGGAGGAGGAGGAGGAGGAGGAGGAGGAGGAGGAGGAGGAGGAAAGTGGGAAAACAAAGGAAGAGGAAAACAAAGGAATACAAAGGAGAAAGGAGAGACAAAGAGACAAAGACAGAAAATAAAAGGGAGTTAAGCCGCGGTCACACGAGCAACTTTTCCATCAATATTCAGCCGGCAATATTCACAAAGGCAATACCTTGCCGTGTTTTGGTCACACGGACTTTCACAGAGGTAGCCGAGTTTTAATGCCCAATTTCGGCTTCTCAAGCCGTATCTGAAGAAGCGTCTTTGGAAAAATAGGGATAAATAGGGACAAAACTGGTTCACAAAAGGGTGGTAATGATTGAAATGGATTCTTGTGTATGGAAGGCGTCAGACAATCAACATTAACATAAGTGATCAACAATAAGTTGGTCCAGTTCAGTATCCCCTAAAATTAGTATATACAGTCAACAAAGAAAATAGAAAGACCATCCCTAACTCATGTAAATTTTCCTAAGTGTATTATATCCTTCAAAATTCTTTAAAAAATGTACAAGACTTCACAATTCGTATTGTAATCGGTTCTTGCTACTATGTAGGTGTTTATTTTAGCTTCTGTATATTGAATTAGAGCGTGCATTAAAAATGTAATGTCAAATAATATCCATTGGTGGAAGGAATTGCAGCATTGTCCTTGCCGAAAGACAGACATGTTGGTCTTCAAAAAAACAGCGCAATTATAGCCGAGTTTGGGCCGCGTTTGTGTTGCCGGCTGTAATATTGCCAGAAAAGTTGCTCGTGTGACCGCGGCTTAAGAAGAGCAAACTGAAGATAAGGATGCGAATAATAAAAAAAAGAGGAAGAGAAAAGCAAAGGAATACAAAGGAATACAAAGGAGAAAGAGGAGGAGGAGGAGGAGGAGGAGGAGGAGGAGGAGGAGGAGGAGGAGGAGGAGTGGTAGGATCCTATGGGAGGCTAGGAGGAGCAGATAAGAGGAAGGTTATCAGCTTATAACGTGATTAGCTGTTTGATGAGACTACTATACGTGCGTTCACCCGATCCTGATTACTGAGTGGGAGAGCAGGACACAGGAGGAGGAGGAGAGGAGTGTAGGAGGAGGGGAGGGGGAGGAAGGGAGGGAGGGGGAGGAGAGGGGGAGGAGGAGGAGGAGGGGAGGAGGAGGAGGAGGAGGAGGAGGAGGAGGAGGGAGTGGAGCAATATAAATAGGGGAAGGT
>JACEEZ010020947.1:45320-70320 GCA_016584305.1 Chionoecetes opilio
CCCAACACACACACACACACACACAACACATACACACCACGACAATAGCAGCATCGCTGATGGCGGGGAAGAGAAAAAAAAACACGCGAAGGTCTGATGTTACATAAAGTTTGGTCTTCAATATCCGTCGACTATGGATTCCTGGAGCATGCAATCCCTCCCTCCCTCTCTTCCTATACTAAAGTCCACGCGTTTCCACGACTGTTGTAATTTAAAAGAATCTAAGGCATCAGGTCCATAAAGAGTCTCGGCTCAATGGACCGCGGCTTGTATATAATTATTAATGTATGTATAATCAACTTTATGTATGTTATGTTAAGCCTAATAAACAATCAATCAATCAATCAATCTTTCTATACAACACAATGCCTTGCTAATGGACGCTGCTATCTATCTTTATCAATATTGGCAGTGGTACAATAATGTGTAGTACAAGGATAATAGTATAGGCACTACCTCGTGTAGGTCTCGCGGCCTCTTGTAGCTTCCTTATTTTCTGATGTTCTTAACCCCTTCACGCCCAGATCTTTCCTTTGCTATATAAAAGTATCTGTTGTTAGCCATAAAATTACGAAAAGTAACTGTATATACCAAATTAGCTAGTCGACAAGGATACTAAACAGGACATATCTATAAAACATTGCTTATATTCATTTAAAAGCGTCTAATGGTACCCAAATTACGATGGAGATAACGTTATGGGCCTCAAGGGGTTAATACTAGTACTGCCCCCCCCCCCCCCCCAACGCAGTGCCCCATAACAACTCATCCCAGAGCCTCGTCAATAATATTATCTACTACTAATACATCTATCTGACTATACAATCTATCTATCTAACTAATCTAACTATACTATATATCTAACTATCTAACTATATATCTAAATCTATCTATCTAACTATCTAATCTAACTATACTATCTATCTAACTATACTATCTATCTAACTATCAATCTAATCTATCTAATCTAACTATCTATCTAACTATACTATCTATCTAACTATCAATCTAATCTATCTAATCTAACTATCAACGCCAACTCTTTATCTAACTATATCTACTTACAACGCCTGCGGTGCTGTGTTGTGTCCGTGAAGGAGCTAACACGCCATCACCACAGCAACTCAAGAAGCGGGTGAATGATTTTATGTCCGGCTGTGTAGCGACTGATCGAAGGGGTGGCGGCGGGGGCTATAGGCTAGGCGCTCCCGTGTGGCGGAGGGTGTCGGGCCTTCCTTCCAGCCGCCGCCCACTCTCCCGCAGTCACGCACGCGGCCGAGGTAACGCCACGTCGCCGTCGTCGCCCGCGTGCCCTTTGAGTATGGCCTCTATTCTCCCTTCCTCCCGACATTTTTTAATCCAATTCTTCAGTGTATTTTTTTTTCTCTCTCTTCTCTTCCTTCTCTCTCCTTACCTTTCTCCCTCCTGTCCTTCTTACTTTTATATGATGTTCTCTCTCTCTCTCTCTCTCTCTCTCTCTCTCTCTCTCTCTCTCTCTCTTCTCTCTCTCTCTCTCTCTCTTACGATCTCTCTCTCTCTCTTCTCTCTCTCTCTCTCTCTCTCTTCTCCTCTCTCTCTCTCTCTCTCTCTCTCTCTCTCTCTCTCTTTACGTATCTCTCTCTCTCTCTCTCTCTCTCTCTCTCTCTCTCTCTCTCTCTCTCTCTCTCTCTCTCTCTCTCTTTATGGACTGGTGAAGGTCGATCATGGTCAGCGCGTGTCATGATAACTTATACGTGTAATTTACAATGACATCAGCCTCCATTACTGTCTTTCATTTGCTCTGTAACTGCAAGAAGAATGTCGTCCCGAGCCTCCTTCGACGATAGGCCTAAAAGTAGTCATTGCGGCTGATATTAATTTTTTTTCGACGATAGGCCTAAGAAGTAAATTCGGCTGATGTGAAAAGTTATCTTCTAGCCGCATCGAGTGAGCAAAGTTCAGAATCAATGAGCCTGTGAGTTGTGAGGCCTCTTTCTCCACCTCCCCGCCACGACCTCCCACTCCTCATATACACGGTTCATATAATGCCATATGGTGGTTTTTTTGCTTGTTTTTTTACATCACAAAGGACTGGCCAAGGGCAAAATAAGAAGAAGTAACAAAAAGTCCACTCAGTTGCCACTCCCTATATCTGTAAGTCTAAGTTGAAATCTTGCATTCATATCTCCTCTTTACAATCAGGGTGTAATAAACGCATCAAATTTTCAAAGGTATGATTTTTGAGGGGAGGAGAGGGAGGGGTGAATAAGCTGCGGGTGTGTAAGTTATGAACAGTATCAGACCTACAACTCTAGGGCTGAGAACTAGAAGGGCCAATGTCAAAAAATGGCTAATTTTAGATAAGTCCACCACCGAACTGGAAATGTATGTATCTATCATTGCAAGAAATGATAGGTTATAATCTAAGTAATTACTGAAAAAAAATCTTTCATCTGCTGTTATTACCTGATGCAATATTTCAAACGCATTTTTCTCAAAACATAGATTTGTGACATTGGCCTTTCTTGTTCTCAGACCTAGAACTGATCCCTGAGGAACACCGAATAGCAAGGGTGCTGCGTCTGACAGTGGAGATTCACCATCATTCGCTGACATCTGCTTAATAAATAAGACCTAAGGAGCATGAAGAGAGCATTGTCACTCTCCACAATCACACACACAAAAAAAATCCATAAGAAAATAAGGAAGCTACAAGATTTCCTTATAAAGAAGATCACGCCTTGAGACCTACACGTGGTAGTTCCTGTTACTGAACACTACCTACATCCACCTTTCGTCCCCATCCATGAAATTGTCTAACCTCCTCAAGATCACTCAGTACCAACTAATGATCAACTGTGTCAAAGACTGCAGAGACCGAGTTGAATCAATACTACTTGAGACATTCCACTACAGGTGTTCTCAACTAAATAGTTATGTAGCATTGTTAGTGTAGTTTCAGTTGAATGATGATGTCTGTTGGCAGACTGAACAATAAGAATTATTTTATTCTGTTCCAGTGGTGGCAGCCATTGGTTGAGGATAGCACGTTCTTAATGTCCTTTGATAAAAATGACAAATTGGGTCAAGGCCTGAGTAGGAGGTGGATGGGACGCACTCAATACTTTATAAACAGGTAGGAGGTGGATGGGACGCACTCAATACTTTATAAACAGGTAGGAGGTGGATGGGATGCACTCAATACTTTATAAACAGGTAGGTAGTGCACTGGGGACGCACATCAACTTTTAAACAGGTAGGAGGTGGTGGGACGCACTCAATACATAAAAATCAACGTGTAGGAGGTGGATGGGACGCACCAATTACTTTATAAACAGTGGAGGTGATAGGGACGCATCAATACTTTATAAACAGGTTAGGAGGTGGAGGGAATGCACTCAATACTTATAAACAGGTAGGAGGTGGATGGGATGCACTCAATACTTATAAAAGGTAGGAGGTGGTGGATGCACTCAATACTTATAAACAGGTAGGAGGTTGGATTGGGATGCACTCAATACTTTATAAACAGGTAGGAGGTGGATGGGATGCAAATCAATACTTTATAAACAGGTAGGAGGGGTGAAATGCACTCAATACTTTATAAACAGGTAGGAGGTGGATGGGATGCACTCAATACTTTATAAACAGGTAGGAGGTGGATGGGATGCACTCAATACTTTATAAACAGGTAGGAGGTGGATGGGATGCACTCAATACTTTATAAACAGGTAGGAGGTGGATGGGACGCACTCAATACTTTATAAACATGAATTTTTCTATGAAGCATGAAAATATAATGTTGGCTCTGCACATCACCCTAATCAGAGGGTATGCAATCTTGGGGTATGCAATGCAATTTTTATCACTTCGTCATCCAAACGACATAGCAAAATCAGACTCTGTCCAGTGTAGGGCTGCGAAGGGATCCCTTCTTTGTGTAGTGAATCTTATGAATAAAAACTGGCACAACTCAGACTGCTCTATCTGGAGAAACATCGTCTCAGAGTAACACTTTAACCAAGCATTTCTAAATACTTGAAGGTTTTACAAATATTATTGCAAAAAATTGTTTCTAATTGATGATTTTTCACAAATGAGGAGTAACAAAACATAAATAAGAGATATTACAGACACAACTAGACTGCACTTATTTCTACATTGCAGTAAACCGTCTCTTATTCGAACTAATTGGGGGGAGACCTGGGTCAAATTAGCTGCAAGTCAACAATTAGCTGGTGTGTTGGTTGGCACCGTGAATGGCACCCTACAGTCCACCTCCATTTATATACAGACTGTAGTGGTTTAGAAATACTCTTTATATTGTCCTGTAAATAGCTTTCATAGTGAAACTCATTCAAGACGAGTGTGAGTACCAACAGCCACTTGGGTTCCTGTTAAGGAAACCAGTGCAGTGTTATTGGCTCGTTGGCGAACATTATCTCCCGATCCCTTGGCTATGAGATGCTACTAAACCACTAATAGTATGTGTGCGTGTTATACTGTTACAGGAACTACCACGTGCAGGTCTCGCGGCCTCTTGTAGCTTCCTTATTTTCTTATGTTCTTATGTTCTTAAGTCCGAATTATCCGATGGTTACCCACACAGTCACACACAGCCCACACAGCCCACACAGTAATCATGATAAGTCACTCAAACTTGCCAAAACAGCACAGATTGTATTACTTGTACTCACCAAAACCATTGTATTTATACGATAATTATAAGTACACACAATTATAGTAACACATGATAATAATAATATAATAATAATAATGCAAATTACAATAGAACATATACACATAAGAACTCATAAACCATCAATTTCTTACTACTTAAAGATTAGATTATACATCCACACATATTGTTCACCTTGTAATGCTTCTATCATACTCCTAAGTTAGCATATACCTTCCTACACACACACACAGATTAATTATATTTTTTTCTCTCTCTCTCTCTCTCTCTCTCTCTCTCTCTCTCTCTCTCTCTCTCTCTCTCTCTCTCTCTCTCTCTCTCTCTCTCTCTCTCTCTCTCTCTCTCTCTCTCTCTCTCTCTCTCTCTCTTCCTTTCTATATATTGCAAGAGTTGTTATTGTCACACCATTTCACTTTTAAAGAACTTTTTTTCAATGCAGTTATACACTTTTTAATATGAGCATTATTTTCTATTATGGAGGGATATTATAATGGAAATGTTAAGGTATGTATGTATGTATGTATGAAAATGTTAATAAAATGTGCTGGGTTGCAATTTCTATTTTTTGTTCTTAGGTTCAATCTAACTTGTGATTTTCAAAGTAAAACTGATTTAAACTAGAAGTATGATATATTACTATGCGTGAAAATCATATAGAGTTAGTCCCTTCCCCATACACTGAGGTGGCAACACTGGTCTCGCGTCTACACTGACCTTGAACGGTTTCTGAATTATAAACTTATATATTTACTATAACGCGTTCAGCTCACAACTTGTTTCTCACACAGCGACACTTACCCATCAAAAGTTATTGTAAATGGATGGATCTACAATTGTATCCCCGGCATTTCCAATTATCTATCGAAAAAAAAAACTTTCGGATTTCTGGCTGCTCAAAAATATTCCAAAACTGACGACGATCAGGTTTTTGTTATTTTGCCGCAAAACTATGAGTCGTAGAAGAAAACGTATCGTGTATACGTTTCCATACTATCGAAGTAACAAAGGTTCATCTTGAGGTGTTCTGCATGATACAGTAATCGGCTCAATACACCTCATGATTGTCGAAAAAATTGATATTTTGTATAAATGTACGAATATGCATGCTATTTTCTCGATTATTTACCAATCAATATTTTTTTGCTTTATGCCAAATGATAGCCCTAGATCTACTTCATATTTACTTCTCTATAGATGCTGCATGTATCTGCCAGAGTTTTTTAGTTTTTTTTAAAAAACGTGATTTTCAAAAAAATTCAAGGCATACCCCTTGTTGCAACATTTGCCATATTTTTTTTTAATTAGATTTGCTTGAAAATTATTTCCTAGCAGTTTTCGGGCATGCTGAACACGAATCTGGAGTCAGTTTTCAGCTACAATGATTAGAGGTCCCTATTTCAGCCAATTCACAATGATATGATACTTCCAGATATTCTTAAAAGCCACAAATTTGACAAAACTTACTACAAAAGATAAAAATATGATAGGCATTGTTAGAATAATCATTACTTCAATACAATGATCAGTAATAGTATTTTCAGTATTATTATTAGTATTATTTATCCCTATTTGAGTCATCCATGCGATTGTCAAAGTACTTATAAAAACCTAGGAATACTATAGCAATCCTGTGGGACTTTTAATGCTTTTAAAGACTTTTAATTATAGTGAAATATAACACAATGAAGTCTTTAAAAAACAAACCAGACTACCATCTCCTCTAACAGGGTTTCCGATCACTTCCACCTTGTCCTCCCTAAACCGGCCTCCAGAGGCATATTCACACTCAGATAATCCACCGCTCCATCCCGTCACTTAAGGACAACATGCAGCTGCTTGCACGGCTCCAGACATTCACCCATCCCTGTGAGGACAGAGTCCACCTGGCCAGGCAGCCGGGAAGCCAGGATATTTGGGGAGGCAGTAGCAGAGTGAATAGTGTCACCAAGTGACGTGCTCGGTAACCCGTGTTCGATCGCCGATGAGGGCCAAAATCCACTTTAAAATTTTTCTGCAATCGTCGAGTGGCCTAAAAACACCCACATACTAATCATTAACAGTTACTCTACGATGGTGAGTGCATCAGAGGACACAGGGATGAGCATGGCATGAGCCTCTATTCACAGGCGTCGCTATAAAATCCTGCCTGCCGGCAGAGGCGAGGGCCAACCATCAGTTCTCGAGTGAACCTCCAGGGCCTACCATCCGAGCTCCGGAGGTCACTGCTTACAGGCACTATAGGCACAAATGTAAAAAGAAAAAAAGAAAAAAGAAAAAATGTAATCCGGCTCTTCTGAGCTATTGGAAGAGGCTGGATGGGTCCACCGCGGATGTCTATCTGGGATGCAACACAGCATCCCACACTTTCAAACCTATTATAGAAGACTGCACTGCACATAATCACACACGCCAACAACACAACATACACTACCATGAAGGCCCTGTGGGAAAGCCCAGTCCAGGTGTAGGACCTATGTTAGGGGCTGGCTAGGCAGTCTGAGGAAACAACACAACAACAACAACATGTAGTAAGTCTATATAACTCACCTCTGGATGGTGGATGGTTCATCAGGATGGCCAAAGGACACTCGTCGTCATCCAGGATATACTCCTTGGGTGGGGACATGGTTCTCCCGTAGCCATCGTCGTTGCCTATCACAGCCTGGAAGGAGGAGAGAAGATGGTATTCATTATTCAATAGAGGGAAATATCTAAGTTCTTCAAAGCAGCTGATAATTATAATGAGTTGTATTTTGAGTAACTTGGGGCCACAATGCACTGATTTGATGGCAGCTACATAACTGTCTGGTCAAGTAAGTCTGCCCCGATGCCGTTCATTAAAATTCCCTCAAAGGGGTGGCCATGGCAGAACAGTCCTCATTTGCACCTGTCCCTGCACTTCATTATCACATTTTCTGGTCCCATCACTCTTGCATCTATTCTCTCACTCACACACGCCACCACTTTATCTCCCATTAAACAGGGGGTCGTTCTCTTACACTCCAAGCATCTATTCTACTCGCATGTCATTCTTGTCAACTCACTCTCATCCAATGCCACCAGGTCCTCACCATCTCAGTGCTGCTCTTCACCATTTCCAACACTCCACAGTTCAAAGGTCACTCCCTCTCCCTTACTGGTCATGCCAAGATTTCCACGTACATTCTCAGTACAGTAAACCGTCTCTAAATCAAACCCGTATAATTCAAACTTCGGATAATTTGACTGTTTCAGGCCAGTTTAAATTTTTCAATAACTTTCCATAATTCGAGCAAGTTTGAATTATCCTTAGCCTTACTAGTGGGAGTCCGAGCTCTCCCATGTGGTGCGTGCCGCGGCTGCCCAGCGTGATCTGATATTATGATCATTTATAATTATCGTATAAATACGAAAGGCGGAGGAAGAAGGCGGGAAGGGGAGGAGGAAGGAGGGACGTGGAGGAGGAAGGAGGGAAGAAAGGGAGGAGAAGGAAGGAGGTGGGACAAGGAAGGGAGGAGAGGAGGAGGAGGAAGGAGGAGAAGAAAGGAGGGAGAGTAAATGGGAGAAGGAAGAACTATTTTTTTTAAGCATCCTTCACTTTGTATACAATCCTTCAGTCCTTCACGAGCCTCTTCACTCCTTCACGCATCCTACAGGGGTCATAGGAGGACATTAGAAGTCCCACAGGATTGCTATAGTATTCCTAGGTTTTTATAAGTACTTTGACAATCGCATGGGTGGCTCAAATAGGGATTAATAATACTATTAATAATACTAATACTGAAAATACTAATACTGATCGTTGTATTGAAGTAATGATTAATCTAGCAATGCCTATCATATTTTTATGTCTTGTAGTAAGTTTTGTCAAATTCGTGATTTTTAAGGAATACGTATCTGGAAGTATCATGTCATTGTGAATTGGCTGAAATAGGGACTTCTAATAATTGTAACTGAAAACTGACTCCATATTCGTGTTCAGCATACCCGATAACTGCTAGGAACAAATTTTCAAGCAAATCTATTTTTCAAAAAATATTGCAAATTTTGCAAGGGGTTATGCCTTGAATTTTTTTGTTAAATCATGTTTTTTTTAATAATAAAAAAAACTATGGCAGATACGTGCAAGAAATATAGAAAAGTAAATATGAAGTAGATCAAGGGCTATCATTTGGCATAAAGCAAAAAAATATTGCTTGGTAAATAACCGAGAAAATAGCATATTCGTACATTTATACAAAATATCAATTTTCTCGATAACCATGAGGTGTTTTGACAAGCCGATTATTGCATCATGGAGAGCAGCTCAATATAAACCTTTGGTACTTCGATAAGTTTTCTTCTATGACTCATAGTTTTGTGGCAAAATAACAAAAACCTGATCATCGTCAATTTTGGAATATTTTTGAGCAGCCAGAAATCCGAAAATATTTTTTTCGATAGGTATAATTGGAAATGCCGGGGATACAATTGTAGATCCATCCATTTACAATTATTTTTGATGGGTAGGTGTTGCTGTGTGAGAAACAAGTTGTGAGCTGAATGCATTATAGTAAATATATAAGTTTACAATTCAGAAACCGTTCATGGTTTCTGTGTAACAGAAACATGGTCAGTGTAGAGGTCAGTGGTTCTACATGGTCAGTGTAGAGGCGAGACCAGTCTTACCACCTCAGTGTGGGGGAAGGGACTAACTCTATATGATTTTCATCCATAGTAATATATCATACTTCTAGTTTAAAGACCCCTCATCTGAGAGACGGCCATGGTCTCATGGTACAGTTCATGAGATGTATTACCCGCAGCCTTCTTAAAATAAATGTCCATTACGAGAATTCAAAGTGTAATTACATCACAACTCACTTAACCACATAACAATCTCAACAGCCCACGCATCTGTGAGAAGCTGTCCCATGTCAACCCTTCTACAAGCAAGTACACACAGTCTGTGGCGCACACCAGCCCTTGCAGCACTTAGTGACTCGCAGCAGAGACAAGCCTTACTTCTAACACTCATAGCAAATATACTAGGAGTCTCAGAGCTCAGTTTGCTCTGATTTTTATGCTGTAGAAATGTACTTAACCACATTATGCTAAAAAAGCAGTCTATATAGAATAAATTTCAAAAAAATTAAGTTGAATTACCTAATGTACTAAATTTTACTTTACTTAAAATAGAATTGCCTCAAAAGAATATTTGAGACCTTTCATTTTTCATCATAATGTAGCTGATTAAATTTCCTTTACGATATGAATCATTTGCTTTATTTTCATATATATTTACATGGTAATAATTCAACCACTACTGAATAGCCTTGCTAAGGTTCACCTCTCAGGTTTTTTATGTTTGAAATTCTTCTTTTATCCCTCACTATTTTCTTTTTGATGATCAGCCACTGCCTGTGGACACTTCCCTATCTCATTATAAACTGGAGACAGGCTTGTGCCTAAGGATGAATAATGAATGTAAGGATATTGAATTAATAATGCAGAGTTCCTACAATCAGCTCGCTAGTTCCATCTCACACTTTATATTGGTATGATAACTAGGATGAATTATAGATGAGAACGTTCACATCTCGGTGATTAGAATCTAAAACCTCCTAAATATCTCTTATTCAGCATCTCTGCAGTGTTACAGCTCTCTAGGACCTCCTTACACGCTCTACAATAGTGACCACTTTCAATTTGTTATCAGTGCACCAAAGCCAGCACTGAAGGTAGTGTACTTGCAGACTCGTGACATGGCACAGAAGGCAACTTCCTGATATGCACCCCAGCCTGTAGGAATGCCTGACACCCTGCTATGCTTCACCCACCTGCAGGAGACAGAAGTTGGTAGGATCCTCCTTGTGGAGGCCATATTTGTCAAGCATTTCCTTGACCACCGCTAGTGCGTTGTCGCGCACTGACAGCAGAAGGGTCTTGTAAGGCACATCGGGTCGCAGAGATTCACCATAAATCTGCAAATCAAAAGAACATTAAGAACATAAGAAAATAAGGAAGCTACAATCAAAAGCCCAGTTACCATGACGGAAGACAAATGGCTGAGTTACTATTTGAGTTTTAATTCCTTCATGTACAAAGAAGTTCTTGAGGTGATTTACCTGCACAATACCAGCACATTTTCACTCTTTATTTTCTCAATGATGGCAACAACATTCAAAACATAAAGTCTAACAATAAGCATCACGATGACATCCCAGCCACAAAGATAAAAACATGTTCATGTACTTTAATACAACTGCACTTATTATTATACCACACACGGTCACCATAATGAAATAAAAACACAACTGTACCAACTAAGTGAGCACACAGGTGACTACATGGGTGTACATCTGTCAGCTCTTCATGGAAATATGAATTCATGTATTGTGGAGACAAGTGCATTTTCATGAACCCTTCACACACCACATGGGAACAGGCTGTGGCTGGATGCAATACTAGTTCTTCATATGACAAATTCACGTGACACATTTACAAGCATGGAGGTAGTATGGGTGGAGACGCCCTGAGCCGCGGTCTGTGTTGTCTGGCGAAACCACCGCTCTCCCCCGTCCGCCATACTGCTGTGGGCAATGTCAAGCACTGGGTGACTGAGATACCCACTCTTTCTTTTCACTTTTTACACTGTTTGCACTTAGAATGGACCGACGTTACTCCCAGGAATCTCAAAATACTTCCATGGGATGATTTATCTCTTCTTGGCAGTAGAGTTGTGGGCTCCCGTAACCCACAGCAATATGGCCGACTTGGCTTCACCCCGCGCGGCTCAGGGCGTCTCCACCCATACTACCTCCATGTTTACAAGCATATGAAAGTCACAGTCATATGAATATAAAAAAAAAAAATTGCCAGAATAGTTTAAAGTTGCAGTCCATGGTATGGCAGTACTACCCACACCAAAAAGTATACCACCTTATTCCCATGTGTATATATACATCGCCAAAGACATACACTCTGATACATAAGACATACAGTATCTTATGGACAACCGTAACCTATAATTTAATCCTGGTATTGAGGAAAAGTATTGCAGTCAAGAAAAAGACTTTACAGGACACACAAGCAGATGGTGTCAGTGAGATAAACAACATGAAGGTACTTAACCCCTTGAGACCCAGAACGTAATTTTCATTGTAAGTTGGGTACCATTAGACGGTTTTTAGTGACTATAAGCAATATTTTATAGATATGACCTGTTTAGTGTCCTTGTCCACTAACTAATTTGGTATATTCAGTTACTTTTCGTTATTTTATGGCTCCACAACCTACAATTTTTTATGGCAAAGGAAAGATTTGGGCGTGAAGGGGTTAAGTGTGCCATCCAGGCTGCCATGAGGGCCACCGGCACCCACCTTGAGAGTGCCGCCAGTGTCCGGGCCTCCGTCCTTGCTCCGGAACTGCTGGAGTTTCTTTTCTAGCTTCTGTGCTCGCCGGCGTCTCATCACCGCCTCAGGGTTACTGATGCTGCGTGTGAAACTGGTCTCTGGAAGCTCTGCAAGGATTGTAAAGTCTTAATTACAGGTTGATATTTATGTGGCAAGCATCAACATGAGCTTCTGCACACTTCCGTGAGTATGTCAACACTTCCATGAGTATGTCAACACTTCCATGAGTATGTCAACACTTCCATGAGTATGTCAACACTTCCATGAGTATGTCAACACTTCCATGAGTATGTCAACACTTCCATGAGTATGTCAACACTTCCATGAGTATGTCAACACTTCCGTGAGTATGTCAACACTTCCATGAGTATGTCAACACTTCCATGAGTATGTCAACACTTCCGTGAGTATGTCAACACTTCCATGAGTATGTCAACACTTCCGTGAGTATGTCAACACTTCCATGAGTATGTCAACACTTCCGTGAGTATGTCAACACTTCCATGAGTATGTCAACACTTCCATGAGTATGTCAACACTTCCATGAGTATGTCAACACTTCCGTGAGTATGTCAACACTTCCATGAGTATGTCAACACTTCCGTGAGTATGTCAACACTTCCATGAGTATGTCAACACTTCCATGAGTATGTCAACACTTCCATGAGTATGTCAACACTTCCATGAGTATGTCAACACTTCCATGAGTATGTCAACACTTCCATGAGGTATGTCAACACTTCCATGAGTATGTCAACACTTCCATGAGTATGTCAACACTTCCGTGAGTATGTCAACACTTCCATGAGTATGTCAACACTTCCATGAGTATGTCAACACTTCCATGAGTATGTCAACACTTCCATGAGTATGTCAACACTTCCATGAGTATGTCAACACTTCCATGAGTATGTCAACACTTCCGTGAGTATGTCAACACTTCCATGAGTATGTCAACACTTCCATGGGTATGTCAACACTTCCATGAGTATGTCAACACTTCCGTGATATAAAACAGATTACTGTATTACATTAGTTCACCAGAAATGTTGGATGCAAATGTAAGGCAGCAGCATTGATAACAGGTGACAAGAGTTAGCCAGGAGACCTTTAATTCAGCTAGGAGATATACATCTTATCAAACTGTAGAATTAGCGGTGGTGTGCTTATTAACCATTATATTAGTGAGGATACTGATGCTTATACGGTGCTTGATTCATTGACCTAAAATAGCCTAATCTAACTCCATTTCAATGGCTAGGACACCATCCATTACGTCGATGTGACGGAAATGTTTTATTGGATTTCTGGCCGCTGAAAATTGGTTTGGACAGTCAACGAACACGTTTTTGCCCTTTTACTACGTAACTATCAGTCCTAGAGAAAAAGTACATAGAATCAAAGTTGTTAAGCTTGATCGTTTCTATGCAATGATATTATCAGGATTCCATTTACATCTATACTTTCCCAGAAAATGTATAGGCTAAGAAACAGACATACATTAGCAAATATTTCAATTATTTGCATTCTGTTGACTTTACTATAACTCATAAGGAAGGTCTTGTCATGCTCTATATTACATCTACATACATTTTTTCGTAAACCTCATAGTTTTTGAGGTATTAAAGAAAATGTTATTTTTGACAAAAATTCCAAGGGGGACACCCAGGAGATTTTTTTGGAAAATTTTGACACAGATCCTTATGAAATTTGCTCCACATGTGTTTTTGGGCACGCTGAACACGAATCTGGAGTCAGTTTTTTTCTCTGTCTAATTTTATTTTTTACTTTATAGGTTATCAAATTGACATATTAGCAAATATCTCAATTATTTGCATTCTGAACTGATTTTATTATAGCTCATAAGAAAGGTCTTTTCAAGCATGCTCTATCTTAACAGTTCTATGCATTTTTTCGTAAACCTCATAGTTTTCTAGTTATTAAAGAAAATATGATTTTTGACAAAAAATCCAAGGGAGTTTTTTCCAATCCCTTGAGATTTTTGGGTAAATTTTTGACATTTCAGATCCTTATAAAATTTGCTCCAATGTGTTTTTGGCACGCTGAACACGAATCTGGAGTCAGTTTCTTTTTCTTTGTCTTATTTTTTGTTTTAATATCAGAACTGTGTAGGCTATTTCAGGTAGGTGGTGCTCGTTAGCCATGGTAGGCAAACCACCCTGGACCTCAGGCCTAGGTAAGGCTAGGCTCAGGCAAAAATTGGGGTTGCCTGTCAGGAAGAGCATCCGGGGCGTAAAACTCATGCCGCAAATTTAAATAATTAATGCCGCCAATGGAATTGGAAGTGTATCATTGACCGTCTAACCTCACAAGACATCATGGGAATATCTGACGTGAAACAGAGAGATGATGATGATGATATTAGTGAGGATACATGAGTACTGTGGGTCCTGTAATGATGTGCTATATAGTCTCCTCATTTCTCCAACACTCTAAGTGAGCTTTTAAATGTTAGAACCTAGGACTCAGTAATGTGGTTGGGTTATGAATTTAAAACTTCATTATTGAAGGAGCACAACTATATGGGCCTACAGTTCTCCAAGATATTAGATATTAAACTGTTAACTAAAGAGTTTGACATAATTTTCATAATCAGGAGAATTCCTGATGAACCACAAATGTTACAGAAATGTTTTAATATATAATCTTAGGTATCTGACCATTGCTTCTCTTTCAAAACCCTTGATGCTATAATTGAAGAAAAAAATCCCAGATGGCCTTTTCAAAATTACTGACACAGGATTTCTACAAGGTGAATGCTTTACAGAGGTCAATGTATCACCTACTTTAAAATAAAATAATAGAAAAATCAGGGTAAAAAATTCCTGCATCCTTTACATTGGGCTTGGCTATGAACTTTCTGATCAATGAATACTGTCTTGAGGAGTAGATAACTATTCTACAATATCCTTCGAAAAATAATCATCACAACTCTTGAAAACATCAAAGAAAGAAATGGAATAGATGGGCCACGTGGATTATGATAAATAAGATGAGAGAAAACATGCCATCCTCAAAATAACACAAAGAAGAAAATAAAAATTATATTCGGAAAATGACTTAGTCCACCCTGCCACCCTCCCTCACAGCTTCCTCTGCTCCACCAACCCTCCCCCGCTTCCTCCCCACCAACCTCCCCTCACAACCTCCTCTGTCTTCCACACAACCCTCCACCAGTCTTCCCCTCCACCCCAACCCCTCCCCACCGCTCCCCTGCTCCACACCCAACCCTCACCATTCTTCCACCACCACCCTCCCATGTCTCACCACCACCCTCCACCAGTCCTTCCCACCAACCCTCCCCCCTCACACCAAACCTCCCCCTGCTCCCACCAACCCTCCACACATGTCTTCCCAACCCTCCACCTGTCTCCACCACCACCCTCCACCCTTCTTCTCCCCCACACCCTCCCCATGTCTTCCACCACCAACCCTCCCACCGTCTTCCACCACCACCTCCCCACCCACCTCACCTGTCTCCACCACCAACCCTCACCCTGTCTTCCACCAACCTCCACCATGTCTTCCACCACCACCCTCCACCATGTCTTCCACCACCAACACCCTCCACCACACCCTCCACCATGTCTTCCACCACCAACCCTCCACCCTTTCACCCACCTCCACCATGTCTTCCAGACCCCACCCTACATGTCTCACCACCAATCATTTAACCAACCCTCCACCCTGTCTTCCACCACCAACCCTCCACCCTGTCTTCCACCACCAACCCTCCACCCTGTCTTCCACCACCAACCCTCCACCCTGTCTTCCACCACCAACCCTCCACCCTGTCTTCCACCACCAACCCTCCACCCTGTCTTCCACCACCAACCCTCCACCACCTCCACCATGTCTTAAGAACATAAGAAAATAAGGAAGCTACAAGAGGCCGCGAAACCTACACGAGGTAGTTCCTGTTACTTAACACTACCTACATCTACCTTTCATCCCCATCCATGAAATCATCTAGCCTCCTTTTAAAGCTCCCTAATGACTCCGCACTAACTACCTGTCTACTGAGTCCATTCCAATCATTTACCACCCTATTTATGCACCAGTTTTTCCTTATTTCTTACCTGTGTATAGTTTTTCCGCCACTGAACTGTCATTTTCATTCGCCTCATTCGCCCGCCTCATTTTCTCCTGCTTCTTGAGTTCTTTCTTTTCCCGCTTGGAGAGTTTGCGTTGGAATGGCTGTTGGTGTTCCCTGGAAGGCACTGGGGTGGTGGGGTGAGGCGGCAGCGTGTGCACCATGGAGTGGTTGCTCTGGAAAAAGGGAAAGAAGGGGTAAAGGGACAGAACACGACCTTGGTGATACTTAATAACTCCATTGGTATAAAAAGGCCATTTGTATAATGCTTTGTACACCGTCTGAGCCTTTTAGATGTTGTGAATGAGTATGGGAGAGACTTTGGAGTAAGATTTAGCAGCGAGAAAAGTAAGGTGATGATAGTCAATAGGTCAGTGGATGAAGAAACGCTCTGGAAAGAGGGAAGAAGTGGTGAAGTGACGGAACACTTTGGCCTTGGTGACCACCTAATAACTCTAATTATGACTAATTATGTTTAATGCTTTTTTGTACACCTGTGGTATGAAGTAAAGGTGAAGGTGGAAAGTTAACTCTATTGACATACTTTGCCAGTACAGGGAGGTCCCATTATACGAGCATTCGGTATACGAGAATCCGATGATACGAGATGTGTAAATTAGGGACTATTTTCAATATACGAGATCAAAAATCCAATGATACGACATTCAAACTGGGGTGAGTAAAATTATCAAGTTCAAAATGCGCGCCCTACCACTCCCGGGCTGGACAAAGGGGGATTTGGTTGACCCTGGATAAATTGGTTGATGAGGTCACCCCTAGCAAGCCGTGACCTGAAGGGTAATTAAGCATATGGCTTGGCCTGACATTTAGGGGTAATTAGCAGTGTGCAGGCCCCAACCTTGGGACTGCTACACTACCTTCTCTTGTATCACGCGGCGTCCCCTACATTACAACGTCTTTTTTGCTTGTTATGCATGTTTTATGTTTAATTAATGTGCAGTTATGTTATTTTGTGTGCTATTTTCTCTTTCAGAATGCTTTTTCTACAGAATAGGTAGTACAGTGTGGGTAATATAGACGCTGTGTGTTTGTTGTGTTTGCTATAGTTTATTTTAGCTTGAAAAACATGTCTTTTTTTTCTTTTTTTTTAATTGATGGGGTCCTGGAACCAAACCTATACTTTACCATTAGTTATGTGTTTCGTTATACGAGATTTCGCTTTACGAGTATGCCGCAAGGTGGAACCTAACTGCTCGTATCTTCGGGACCTCCCTGTATTCCTACCTGATACAGACCTTATATTCCAGGACAAAGAGTTCTCACTTAAAAATATGTGTGTTTACTCATATAAAAAAGAAGTGTCATGTGAGAGTACACAGACAAAGTATAATGCCCTGATTTAGTATCACTTAAAAATAGCAGTTTAAATCAATACAGCTAAGTATTAATTATCCGACCTTGGAGGGACCGAAGGTAGGTCGGATAATTGGAATAGTCGGATGTTCGGATATCACAGTAACCATAAAAGTAAGGACAAAATGGTATAGAACATAAAAGATGCAGCTCTTGAAGGCCGAGCCAGTGGTAGACGCCAAAGTAAAATTCATGCATAAATAAAGCCACAAATCAATGTTGTCTAAAAACTGAAACAAACTAAGTAAAATAAATGGCCAAAACAAGACACAATGTGGTGGTGAAAAAGTCGGTTGTTTGGACAAGTCGGATGTTTGGAGGTCGATGTTGGGAATTTGGCTGTAATTATGCAAGGGAGGACAAATTACTACAGTTACTCCAGTGTATACCATTGGAAGGGGTGTCACTAGGCAGATAGAAGCCTAGCATACCACCAGGCCATGCACGAAGCAAGGCACGGGGTCTAGTATACGTACCACGAGGTGCAGGGAGCCGATGGAGTTGTACAGGTCCATCCTCCGCAGCAAGAAGCGGCCCTCGCGGTCATCCTTGTTCCAGTTGAGCTGCACCAGGAGCGGCTTCTCCTCCTCGGCAAGCCGCCTCTCCTCTGAAAGATAACGTCGGAGTGAGTGACTTTCAGGTCCAGAGCATCCCTGCCTGACCCTGCCTGGCCTGACCCTGCCTGCCTGAGGATGTGTGTGTCTAGTCACTCTAGAAGGTACATTGACCTTACAATAGTAAAGTTGATGGTATTGGTTGTCACACTATAATTTACCTTGTCGCGACGTTCTTCTCAGTTTTCTAAATTTGCGTTTCCTATAAACGTACATATAGCTGTTGTTTGTATGACCCTCTTTGACCCACGATACCTGCCTGCCTACCATGTCTGGATTACCAAAGTTTACATTTTTGTACTTCCTTGAGTGCTTATGACGAACCAAAGATGAAGGATTAATGAATGTTTTCTTGGTCCATTCCCAGTGAGGAGTCTCGCCACCACTACACACACTGTGTAGTTTTTTCAAGATTTATGTTCTGGCAATGGGATGCACAGCTAACTGGCTCCGTTTTGAGCTAACTTCGGTTGAATAACATATTTCGGCCCCTAAGCCTAAGAACAGTACTAAATGAGAGAGGAAGGGATAAACAATGTATTAGAGCAGCGGTACTTAACCTGGAGGGGGGGGGGGGGGCCTAGGTGGGCATGAGCCAAGAGAGAAAAAGGAAGAACTGTCAACTTAAACTGTAAAGAACTGTTTAACTTAAAGCTCAGCCTTCGTTTTAACATGAAGCTCGCTCACGAGGGTGAGCGTCGCTACAGAGGAGGAAGCACGGGTGAAAACTCTGCGGTAACGCCTTGTCACGTTTAACTAGCTCCCTAGACTTATGCAATAGTATGTTTTGTTATTAATGTTACTATTAGTAGTAGTTAGTTTCGTAAGTATTATTATAGCGCGTAGCTTCTGGTGTGCGGCGGCCTCTCTACTCTCAAGGTACCACGTGCGGCTACCGATGGGAAATAACACGACGCGGGCGACAAGGAAGCCCAAGCAAGCCTTTTACCTCCCTGCCAGGTATGGAAATGACAGCTCGAGGCAACACAACCCCTGCCGCTTCCCGCCTGGCACGGGCCGGAAGGGGGGCGGCGGGGGGCCTCGCTCCCCGCTGTAAACACCTCGCGCACTGACGCGGAACACAAACACACGCCAGACAAACTACCGGAGAAACCACGGAAAGGGTGGGAGAACCGGAACCACCGCCGCCACCGCCACCTGTCACGCAATAAAGCAGGGAGGAATGCGGGACTTCCTTACTGAACTACCGTAGCTTACTAAACTACCGTAGCTTACTGAACTACCGTAGCTTACTAAACTACCGTAGCTTACTGAACTACCGTAGCTTACTAAACTACCGTAGCTTACTGAACTACCGTAGCTTACTGAACTACCGTAGCTTACTGAACTACCGTAGCTTACTGAACTACCGTAGCTTACTGAACTACCGTAGCTTACTGAACTACCGTAGCTTACTGAACTACCGTAGCTTACTGAACTACCGTAGCTTACTGAACTACCGTAGCTTACTGAACTACCGTAGCTTACTGAACTACCGTAGCTTACTGAACTACCGTAGCTTACTGAACTACCGTAGCTTACTGAACTACCGTAGCTTACTAAACTATCGTAGCTTACTAAGCTACCGTAGCTTACTAAACTACCGTAGCTTACTGAACTACCGTAGCTTACTAAACTACCGTAGCTTACTAAACTACCGTAGCTTACTGAACTACCGTAGCATACTGAACTACCGTAGCTTACTAAACTACCGTAGCTTACTAAACTATCGTAGCTTACTAAACTACCGTAGCATACTGAACTACCGTAGCTTACTGAACTACCGTAGCTTACTGAATTACCGTAGCTTACTGAACTACCGTAGCTTACTGAACTACCGTAGCTTACTGAAACTACCGTAGCTTACTGAACTACCGTAGCTTACTGAACTACCGTAGCTTACTGAACTACCGTAGCTTACTGAATTACCGCATCTGCAACGGTGGCTGTTCACTGACTTCACTCTTGCTTCAACACACTCTCTCTCTCTCTCTCTCTCTCTCTTGTCGATAAGGTAATCTCCCTTCTCGCACATTTAAGGATCCGCCAGCGACACACTTCACAAGTTCACATCACACTCATCAGGTATCAACAGCACAACTTTATGAGATCATCATCAATCAAGTCATCAGCCCCCCCCCCCCCCCCCCCAGTCCCCACACACAAAAGTAAACCGCAATCATCGTAGTTCTAAAAAACCGCCTCGCGACCACCAAACGCACTGAGCCCTTGACACGCGTCAACAAAGAGGGTTAGAGACACGAGAAGGCATTCAGAGGGCGTGAATGAAGGCAATGCTACACACGTTCCCTGCTAAGCCAATGTGCAACAAAAAACACGTGGTCAGAACTGATAAGATAGAAAGATAAAAAGAAAAAAATAGGAAGATTAAAAGAAAAAAATACATGTTTCATAGCAACTCGTCTATTGCTGGTTTTATTTTTTGCTTTTTTATTCTGTTTTATTTTAAATCCCTTGTTTGTTTGTTTTTTTTGCTTCTATGTTAAAATGTAATAGATGTAAATAACGTTATAAAAAATAATAATAATAATAAAAACGTCGAGCATTCATGTAAAGAAACACAATAAGTTCTTAGAAAATATACAAATCTACACAAAAGCGAGGCAGGGGCTTAATTTTTCACCAGTACTGCGCAGAAGATTAGCAAAAAAACGCTAAGATTATAAAAGAATAAAAACTCTCACAGTCTTGTCAATAGGGAGTAAAATGGTCAATAAGAAGCGAAATATGAGACAAATAGATAGATAAATAGATAGATAAATAGATAAATAGATAGACGTAGACATATAGAGAGATAAATAGATATAGGTAGACGTAGACATATAGATAGATAAATAGATATAGATAGACGTAGACATATATATAGATAAATAATATAAATAGACGTAGACAAATAGATAGATAAATAGATATAGATAGACGTAGACATATAGATAGATAAATAGAAATAGATAGACGTAGACAAATAGATAGATAAATAGATAGACGTAGACATATAGATAGATAAATAGAAATAGATAGACGTAGACAAATAGATAGATAAATAGATAGACGTAGACAAATAGATAGATAAATAGAAATAGATAGACGTAGACATATAGATAGATCAATAGATATAGATAAACGTAGACAAATAGATAGATAAATAGATATAGATAGACGTAGACAAATAGATAGATAAATAGATATAGATAGACGTAGACAAATAGATAGATAAATAGATATAGATAGACGTAGACAAATAGAGATAAATAGATATAGATAGACGTAGACATATAGATAGATAAATAGATATAGATAGACGTAGACAATAGAATAATAGATATAGATGACGTAGACATATAGATAGATAAATAGATATAGATAGACGTAGACATATAATAGATAAATGATATAGATAACTAGATATAGATAGATAAATAGATAATAGAAGACGTAGACATAAAAGATAGATAAATAGATATAGATAGACGTAGACATATAGATAGATAAATAATATAGATAGACGTAGACATATAGATAGATAAATAGATATAGATAGACGTAGACATATAGATAGATAAATAGATATAGGTAGACGTAGACAAATAGATAGATAAATAGATAGACGTAGACATATAGATAGATAAATAGATATAGATAGACGTAGACAAATAGATAGATAAATAGATAGACGTAGACATATAGATAGATAAATAGATATAGATAGACGTAGACATATAGATAGATAAATAGATATAGATAGACGTAGACAAATAGATAGATAAATAGATATAGATAGACGTAGACAAATAGATAGATAAATAGATATAGATAGACGTAGACAAATAGATAGATAAATAGATATAGATAGACGTAGACAATAGATAATAGAATATAGAGTAACATATAGATAATAAATAATATAGATAGACGTAGACATATAGATAGATAAATAGATATAGATAGACGTAGACATATAGATAGATAAATAGATATAGATAGACGTAGACATATAGATAGATAAATAGATATAGGTAGACGTAGACAAATAGATAGATAAATAGATAGACGTAGATATATAGATAGATAAATGATATAGATAGAACGTAGACAAAGATAGATAATAGATAGACGTAGACATATAGATAGATAAATAGATATAGATAGACGTAGACATATAGATAGATAAATAGATATAGATAGACGTAGACATATAGATAGATAAATAGATATAGGTAGACGTAGACAAATAGATAGATAAATAGATATAGATAGACGGGGACATATAGATAGATAAATAGATAGACGTAGACATATAGATAGATAAATAGATATAGATAGACGTAGACAAATAGATAGATAAATAGATATAGATAGACGTAGACATATAGATAGATAAATAGATATAGATAGACGTAGACATATAGATAGATAAATAGATATAGATAGACGTAGACAAATAGATAGATAAATAGATATAGATAGACGTAGACAAATAGATAGATAAATAGATAGACGTAGACATATAGATAGATAAATAGATATAGATGGACGTAGACAAATAGATAGATAAATAGATAGACGTAGACATATAGATAGATAAATAGATATAGATAGACGTAGACAAATAGATATAGATAGATGTAGACAAATAGATAGATAAATAGATAGACGTAGACAAATAGATAGATAAATAGATATAGATAGACGTAGACAAATAGATATAGATAGACGTAGACAAATAGATAGATAAATAGATAGACGTAGACAAATAGATAGATAAATAGATATAGATAGACGTAGACAAATAGATAGATAACAGACATTTTTACCGGGCACTGACAGCCATGGAACCATCACAAAGGGAGTTATTGCTTCGACTGTCTAAAAGAATGTTGTGTTTAATAAAGGCATGTTACATCAGCATCCTTATCGACACAAATTTGCTGCAATATGTTTTGTATTAATTATTCGAGTCTAAAAAATTACAGTGTTTCTTCCAAGGCCAAGGAAAAGACATTATATTCCCTTAGCCTTGGTTTCATCAGTTTAGCTTAGCCTTTTTCATCAATCATCATTTTTCAGCCTTTGTTAATTAACTCGTGAATTTGTGAAAGAGTGTGTGTGCCTTTACTGGTGTTACTATAATGCAGGACTTGAGTAGCGTTCAGCAAATATCACCTGAACTTTTCGGGTTTTCCCACTACAATCAGACCACTTGTATACCGGATGTTCACCGACAATGTTTTTGAATGCGGCTGCATAGTGCTCTGCGGGCGCCCGACAAAGAGATATAGTGTCTATTGACTATCATATAGACTGTTTTTCAGTATATATGATATACTGTAAGCTTCGTAAATGTTTGTCCTATAATATTATCAAATAAAAAACAGTAAAACACGCTAAAGAAATGCCATTACGAGACTATGAAGAAATATGCATGAACTTAATATTCACTTAACTCTTCGCCATTTAAAACTTTGCGAGTCAACTTTTATAATGAAGAGTATCAATAGAAGCGCAATTTTATTAGCTTTCTGTTGCTATATTTCGTTATCTGATAAATTATTTAGAACCATGCATAAATTAGCGTTAAATAAATAAATAAAATCATCAATCGGGTAATTTTTCCGATTGATGATGTTATTTATTTACTTATATATTTCGTTTTCTGATAAACGAATTAGTACCGTGTATAAATTAGCGTTGACTAAATAAATAACATCATCAATCGGGAAAATTACCCGATTGATGATTTTATTTATTTAGTTAACGCTAATTTATGCATGGTTCTAATTAATTTATCAGATAACGAAATATAGCAATGCAAACCTAATAAAATTGCGCTTCTATTGATACCCTTCATGATAAAAGTTGACTCGCAAAGTTTTAAATGGCGAAGAGTTAAGTGAATACTGTATTACTGTTAAGTGTATACATGTTCATGCATATTTCTTCATAAGTCTCGTAATGGCATTTCTTTAGCGTGTTTTACTGTTTTTTATTTGATAATATTATAGAACAAACATTTACGAAGATTACAGTATATCATATATACTGATAAACCAGTCTATATGATCCGTATATATATATATCCGAATCCGAGCGGCCCTCCGACTTCAGCCCCTTGTGCGACAGGCCGATATTCCGTGCGCAGTCCAGGTATACAGTGGTCTATGCACTACAGTATTAGCTTAATGGCCTATCAGGAGTGGCGGAAAACGGGTCATTACGTGTGGCATCCGGTGGTTGTCTCTGAACAGGCAGTCATCAGCCACAATGACACCTACGATCTCTATTTCTCTCTCTCTCTCTCTCTCTCTCTCTCATCTCTCTTCTCTTCTCTCTCTCTCTCTCTCTCTCTCTCTCTCTCTCTCTCTCTCTCTCTCTCGTCTGTATCTAAATAGACATCAGGGTAGGGATTCACTTATCAGCCTATCTATCGTTAGACCTTTGTTTTATCTATTCATCTGAGCTAGGTATTTGGTGACAGTTTCTCTCTCTCTCTCTCTCTCTCTCTCTCTCTCTCCTCTCTCTCTCTCTCGCTCTCTCTCTCTCTCTCTCTCTCTCTCCTCTCTCTCCTCTCTCTCTCTCTCTCTCTCTCTCCTACACACACACACACCTCCTACCTAATTTTCAGGTAAGATCATACATAAATTAAAAGAATCATGCTTTTTTTTTACGTTGTAGCCTATAATAACGTCTGTAGGTTATTCTTTTTCTTTCTTTTTTCCTTATTTATGCCGCCGTTCTCGTATATAGATCACATACAGACATATAACACCTCCGAACTCTCCTCTCTCTCTCTCTCTCTCTCTCTCTCTCTCTCTCTCTCTCTCTCTCT
>JACEEZ010020947.1:77820-81094 GCA_016584305.1 Chionoecetes opilio
TAGATATAATAATCATCAATAAATAGGTTCATTACTTGTCATTCTCTTACTATGCTTGCGTTGCCTTGGTCAGGAACAATAGTGGAAGAATAGTGGAGGCAGAATAATGGAGAATAATGAAGGTTGGAGGTATAACAGAGAGGAGGGAGGGAACATCTAAGGATACATAGGTATTACTAGAAAAACCGACACCAGGAGAACCTATTGGTCGATCGAAGCGAGAATGGGGAGCTGCCTGCACTACGTACTACTAACTATCACCTACTTGTAAAAGAAGAGTTGGAAAAATGAGTAACCATGTCCTAAGAGGATAGGAACATGGGAAGATTCATTAGTGTCAAGAATGAATAGGATAAAGAAAAATACTAACTAAGAAACTACCACTACCACTACAATAATGATAACGGGACTAGATACATTCGCACTATCATACCCTTATGAAGGGGAGAGAAGGCGGAAGGAGAAGAATAATGACAAAGGGGAAGAGGAAATTATCAGTGATTAACGATAACAAAAAGGATACATTAACCAATACACACAATATGATAAACAAATACTATAACATAATGCTAACGAGTAACAAGGAATACACAATAAAACATCACCACGTTATGCATACAGATACGAACAAACAAATACATCTAAATGAAACAGAAACGTAAATTATATTCAAACAAATCGAGGATAGTTTTCAGAGTCACGAGGAATCACAAATATTTGAAGGAAAAACTATATTGTTATTGTTATCTAGCACACACTCGCCACAACCTCTCCTTCCCCTCTCTCTCTCTCTCTCTCTCTCTCTCTCTCTCTCCTCTCTCATCTCTTCTCTCTCTCTCTCTCTCTCTCTCTCTCTCCTCCTCCTTCACCCACTTTTCTTCCTTCTCTGCCTTCTCCTTCCCCTTCTCCTCCTTCCCCTTCTCCTCCTTCCCCTTCTCCTCCTCCTCCTCCTCCTCCTTCGCTCTCTCTCTCTCCTCTCTCTCTCTCTCTCTCTCATCTCTTCTCCTCTCTCTCTCTCTCTCTCTCTTCGTCTCTCTCTCTCTCTCTCTCTCTCTCTCTCCCTCCTCCTTCACCACTTTTCTTCCTTCTCTGCCTCCTCCTCCTCCTCCTCCTCTCTCTCTCTCTCCTTCTCCTCCTCCTCCTCCTCCTCCTCCTCCTCCTCCTTCTGCTCCCTCTCTCTCTCTCTTCTTCCCTCCTCCTCCTCACCAGTATCCGCGTTCTTCTGCCTCATTCCTATCGCTAAGAGACGCCACACTTGAGAGAGAGAGAGAGATGGGTATAAGAAGCAGTCGGGAAATTATAGCTTTGATATGATTAGATGGTGCTAATGATAAAAATAATAACAATAATGATAAAAATAACAATAATAATAATGTGTATCATATCGCTCGCTAAATATAACTATATTAATGATAAGGGTGACGCCACCGCCACCACCACCACCACCACCACCACCACCACCACCACCAACACAAAACACCACCACCACCACACCACCACCACCGACACCACCACCACCACCACCACCACCCCCAACAACCACAATACACACCACCACCACCCCCCCCCACCACCACCACCAACAACAACAACAACAACAACAACACCACCACCACCACCACCAACACCATCAACACCACCACCACCACCACCACCAACACCAACAATGACCCTTTCAGCAGGCACCCCCCTCCCCCTCCTCATGCACTATTCGTGGTCATGTGGCACTCTGGGAAAGGTCAATAGAGGTCAGAGGCCATGACAGTGGGAGGCAGGTATGCAGGCACCCTCCTCCTCCTCTTCTTCCTTCTCCTCTTCCACTCTTCTACTCTTCTTCCTCTTCCTCTTTCACTCTTCTTCCTTCTCCTCTTCTACTCTTCTTCCTCCTCCTCTTTCACTCTTCTTCCTCCTCCTCTTCCACTCTTCTACTCTTCTTCTTCCTCCTCCTCTTCCACTCTTCTACTCTTCTTCCTCCTCCTCTTCCACTCTTCTTCCTCCTTCTCTTCCACTCTTCTTCCTCTTCCTCTTCCACTCTTCTTCATCTTACTCATCCACCTTCATTCTTTTGTCTCGCCTCCCTATCCTCTACTATTTCTTCTATTTATACTATTCTCATTCTTAATAATCTTATACATAGTCCTTTGATTATTCTATTATTATTCATACTTATTCTATTATTTTACATTCTTACTAGTTTTTTTCTATTTTTCTCTTCCTTTTCTAACCTCCTAATCCTTCTAATCTTCCTTTTCTAACCTCCTAATCCTTCTAATCTTCCTTTTCTAACCTCCTAATACTTCTAATCTTCCTTTTCTAATCTTCTAATCCTTTATTGTCCCTATTCTTTTCCTGTCCTCCTTTCCTTCTTATCACTTATCCTCTTCCTTGTTCTTATACGTGAGGATGGCATCTCTCTCTCGCTCTCCTCTCTCTTCTCTCTCTCGTCTCCTCTCCTCTCTCTCTCTCTCTCTCTCTCTCTCTCTCTCTCACTTAATTTAGCTCAAGTGTGTGTGTGTGGTTGTGTGTGTTGTGTGTGTCGTGTGGGTGTGTCTGTGTGTGTGTGTGTGTGTGTGTGTGTTTGTTGTGTGTGTGTGTGTGTGTGTGTGTGTGTGTGTGTGTGGTGTGTGTGTGTGTGTGTGTGTGTGTGTGTGTTTTGTTGTGTGTGTGTGAGTGTGTGTGTGTGTGTGTGTATGTGTGTGAGTGAGTGTGTGAGTGAGTGTGTGTGTGTGTGTTGTGAGTGTGTGTGTGGTTACTCCAGATACCTGATACTGGTGCCCGGATCCACACAGAGAAAGAGAAAGAGAAGAGAGAGAGAGAGAGAGAGAGAGAGAGAGAGAGAGGAGAGAGAAGAAGGAGAGAGAGAGAGAGAGAGGAGAGGAGAGAGAGGGAGGAGAGAGAGGGGGGAGAGGGAGAGGGAGAGGGGAGGAGAGAGAGAGAGAGAGAGAGAGAGAGAGAGAGGAGAGAGAGAGAGAGAGAGAGAGAGAGACCGTATCTAACTTATGAAGGCAAGCAGAGAGGGAAGGATGGAGAATAAGAAAGGGAGAGGTGAGGGAAGTAATAAATAGAGGGTTTAAAGGAGGGAGGGAGGAAGGAACTGACCTTAAAGAGAACAAGGTGTAGTGTATCCAGACTGCGAGGAAGGGAGAGGGGAGGAGGAGGAGGAGATAGGGGTATGGGTATGATGGAAGGGAGGAGGGAGGAGGGGTAGAAGGGAAGGGGTAGGAGGGAAGAAGGGAAGAGAAGGATGAAGGGGTATGGTATGATGAAGGTATGG